>RCAB01000028.1:0-293043 GCA_003640385.1 Setaria digitata
AAAAAAAAAATAGGCAGTTTTTAAAAAGAACAAAACTGCTAAAATTTCCAGTAGAATCACGACCAGCCCACGTAGAAATTCGGTTTGCTCGAGTTTCTGTAAAATATATTTCACCGAATTCCTAAATTAGTTAGATACAGTATAATAAGTTATCTAAATTTAATGCAACATAAAGGCATATAGCGTAGAAATAAAAAACGCTGGGACACATTACCTGGTATAGACTGAGATGTATTATGTTGTATAACTGATGTTGACGGCTGCTGTGTATAAACAACAGGATCCAGAGGAGCGTAAATAGATTGGCTATAAATTGGCATACTCGTTTTATTGGCTGTTTTCTGATTTTCCACGTAACCAACATACCCAACAAAAGGTTGTTCAGCTGACGTTGTCGAGATCAAGGATATGGAAGACTGTTGTTGTTGTGATGCATCATCTAAAAGAACGTCCTAAAATCGGTTCTACGAAGCAGAAAATTGGAATGGCTAGAAATACAAAATCCACGTGAGACATGAGTTTTGAAATGAAATCACTTGAACTAAGATAAATTGGAGATTTCGAAGTTGTAACAACACCTTTCGAATGCCAAAAATGGCAATGCGGTCGTGTGCAGTCTTCATCATAAGGACACATGATGTCGGCAAATAATCCTGATCGCCCAATCATTTCTTCCCTGTCAATTAAAACAATGGATCGTAATAATCAAACACCCGCAGCGAAACACGAAAATTAGTGCTTTAAATGCCTGATGCCTTCTAATGACCCGGGCATTTTCTGTCGAATGCAATTTTTCATATCACAGCTACAGTTTCGTGCTGATTGCAGAACTCCCCCTTGATTAAGAATCTGTGAAAGACACTTCCATGCAAATTTATATTGGTTGTATTCTGTCATCCAACAATTTGGATATGATCACTGAATGACAACACTTATAAAATCCTACAAATCTGCTGCATCCTGATTACTTTTTTTGCCGCTCAACGAAAATCCTTAAAAAAATCCAAACGAAAATCCTTAAAAAGTCCGGTAAAGGACATATTTATTTTTTACTTTATCGTCTGATCCAAAATAATAAGTACTATTCCTGATAACAATGTGACTTTAATGAGAAGAGTCAAGTCTTTTACAAGTATTTGAGGTAAAATAGTTTGATTTGCACCTAATCCATAGAAAATTTTGAAGCATAAGACTGAAAATATAAAATGTAAGCATTTAAAGAGTAAAGAGAACATTACAATACACAGTTATTCCGCATCTCAATGAAAAAAAAAGTGATAAAGATAAATCAAGAAAGTTTAAGAAATTCATACAGAGCAAAAATTCATACGAGATGAAAAATTCCCAACGGACAACTTAACCTTGCAGCATCACTGCTGCTACAGCAATAATGAAATTTCCAGCAACAAACGACCTTCATATTGTCCCTTCAGGTGACATTTTTCTTTTTCAAATGGCACCAAACAGACATTTCAGTAATAACACAAATAAATCAGATTTCTATATAAATTATAGCGACAGGAAATCATTTGTTTTATCATATGCGCTAGTTCCCTTTCGTGTTTACCAGATTCATTGGCACACCTTTAGTCCTAGTTAGTATCTTCTCCTTTCTCTTATCCACAAATATTTTCAGATTTTTATTTTCAACAATCTCATAAATCTTTGTTTTAAAGGTGCTAATTTCCCATGAATCTAGGACTTCGGAGCTCCATCCTGGCACATAGGATTTTTAAAACCTAAAGCTTCACCGCTTCACTACTGAACCCTAATTTTCGATAAGAAGAGAATAGATCCCCCGGTTGATCCTCAATTTTCATGAGTGAGTCAATTAGTAAAAAGTCTTGGTCAGGATCTGCAGCCAAAAACTCTCGACGATTAGTTTGCATTAAAAAAACGAATAGACTGCCTACACTTCAAAGAAATACATCTTACCATCAGGATATATCCTTTCCTATTTCACTTAATTTTGCTGGTATTTCACTAAAAGTTCAAATCTCAGCCTAACAGCTTTTCCGAAGGTATCGAACTGTAAAAGCAGTGACTACGCCTGGTTTTCCCCTTTATTTTCAGATTGCTTAACTTGCTAAAAAAAAAACTCTTCCATTAAAAAAACCTCAAAACTTTTACAACATTTCTGCCGCACTCCCTTTCCTTTGTATAACTTCTATTCCCGCAAGCAGTTTGAAGACATCCCCAACCGACACAATCACAGTATTCCCAAAACTTCCTCTAAATATCCCATGTCAAATTCTTGTCACATTGTCGCATGAAATATAATTCGTATCCAAATGAAATAAAAGTTCTCTGTGCCTATCCCTCTATTCAATCCATCGATCTGGCATAAAGATTTCGCAGAAGCATATTTAAAACTTCATCATAAATTCACTTTAAATCCCTCCAAAAATCAAAAAATTTCTGGTATTCTAGATTTACGAAAAGGTCAAGAACCTTACAGAACAGCCGAGCAATCAAAACATTAGGCTATTCTTTATTCGAAATCATAATAAGCTAATACAATAAAATTTGGATGGAAGGGAAAACAGAATGACATCAAATACCAAGACTGATTCCCTTTGAAGAAAGCAAATGTCATATCTGCGAAAAAATATTTGCTCTAAAACCTATTTTGAAACCTAGATCCATCTTAACATAATTTCTTAATAATCTCAATATCAAACGTTAAGGAAATCCAGACATTCATATTTAACAAAAAAAAAAAGAAAAGAAAAGAAAGAAAAATGAGGACAATGACAAAATCCAGAAAAATCTACTTCTCTAATAAATAGAGTGGAATAAGAGAGAGAAATGCTTCACAGATAGCAAAACACAGCGATGGATTCCGAATATTCATGTGACAACTGTTGGAGCATCACGTCCAGTGAAATGTTCTAGTTTACTTATTTGAAGAGCTACAAGTACCAAGGGCTTCAAAAGTTCCTGAAATTTTAAACAACAAGTTTTAACTCATAATATTTTAGCATTACAAAAATATAAGGGAATTTTGAAAATTATATTACGACTCTTGAAGTTCAAAATTTAAAAATCTGAAATGGAACCACACAACAGATGTCAAGAACATAAAATTTTAGTATGGGAGAATTTTGTTAGCAGTTCTGTATTCCAACTGTTTCCAACAACATTATAAAATCACAAATACGGTATTTCATAAGCAATAAACGCTTACTTCTGAACTTTGGAAAAGCCGCTGCTTATCTAATGCATCAATGAACGAGTCCACATACAAGCGGATGGTTGCTCCCAATGAACCCGTGCCACTCAAACGGAACACTGTACGACTCCCATCTTCGAATAATATACGTAAACCCTAAAAAATCTATTTAAAAAGTACTGTAGTGACCTAGTTAGCGAGAAAAAGTGTGCAAACACTGTATATACCCACCGATGGTGTCATTCAAATTGTTTAACCTAATCATATGGCCAATTTACTAGGAACAATTTAATAGAAGCATTTAATAAAGGAGAACATCAGGTCTAAAATTCCAAAGCAAATTTGAGTATGCCATGGCAAATGAGGGACAGGATTTTCTGCTTTCCCATCTTCATAGAAATTTAAAGTGGGATCAACCAAGTTGAATAACTGAGAATCTTTGAAGTTTTTCGTAAAGTAAGAAATGGTACCTTTAAATCAATTCTGCACCAGTTAACCGCTGAATCCTAGCATTAAAATTTTTGGTTCTCAAGCGGTTAGATTATTTCTATTTACTGTTTGATTCTTTAGCTGATTGGACTACCACTACTTACTTTACATGAGGTAAAAATTGGTGGTACGAAAGATGAAATACGGCAAAGCACTTCGAATTCATTTAAATTACCTACCTGTTTCTTTGAAACAGATCCATCTACAGGGTCAACATAGTTAAAGTTATCAGCTTGCTTGACAATGAAACCTCTTCCATTCGCTGTGAATTTTTGGCCAACGAACGCTTGCATCTGAGATTCAATGAAGGTCATCATAAGATTTGCTCCAGATGCATCACAATTTTCATAATCATATCTACAACTATGACAGGTAATCACACTAATGAAGCATACCTATATATAATGAAAATTGGAGATTAAAAAAAACCAAACAGTTTTTAAACAGTTAATCCGAAAAATTTACCAAAGGACAGTCAAATCTACGTCATCATTACCCTCCATATCGTAATGTGCAAAATCCTACACAAAAGAGTGATCATTTTCTCCGTTCATGCCAAATAGGATAAAAAAAAGAAGATACCGCGTAAAAACATTTCGACCATATTTCGACCAATGATCCTTAATGATATTTTCCACTGACTGCTTTTTTTCTTGTAAAATTTGTAACCATGCAAGTACGGCCCAGATACCATCTTTTTCCCTGCAGTGGCAATCTGAGCTATCACTTATCCAATGCACATTATTTCTCATTTTTTTTAGGCGGTTGGAAAATATTTTAAATAATGGCATCCTGATCAACTTATTTCTCAATTATATGAGCACAATTTAAGTGATAACTTTTTTATGCACGAAAAAGCTACTATAAAGATGAATTAGAAATGGCTTCTACAAATATTCAAAAAGGCAGTTACGAAGCTGTCTTGAAATGCCACTTTGGAAATCATATGCTCTAGAAAATATCAATTACTAGGAAATGCAGAAGGTACAATCTACACTTATAAACTACTACATAAAAGAAATATCACTTAAACTCAAAAAGTGGTAGTATCATTTTCCATCACTGATCATGCCATTTTACTAACCTTATATGATCAGAACCAGTGCCAAATGATTCTTCACCACATAGCGATAATTTACCAGCATCCATAAGATTTCCAAAAAATTTCCAACCAGTAGGAGTTTCATACATCGGCAAGCCTGTTTCTTTGGCAACTTGATCCACCGCTCCTGCCGTTGGCATACTTCTTGCATAACCTATAAAATTCTCATCCTACAGGTGACTGCTAAATATCACAAGGATAAGCAATAAATAAATTCAAATTTGAAATTAAAATATACTTTACATTCCCATGCTGCATTGACAACAAAGAAGGTTACGCAAATAACACAACCCAAACAACCTTTGATTCCATTTTGCCGAAAATACGGGATGCACTTCATGTTTGCAGCAATTACAGCAAGTGAATCACTGGGCGTCACGAAGAAACCATTTTTGCCAAGAATCATATTTCTATCCTGAAGCAAAATCCACCTTCACTTTGATTTGTTCAGTATCCCACTGTAAAGCATATTTCAAGAATTAGTCAACTTTTAAGAAAAGAAGGAGAATAATTAGATGGAGAATATCAACGATTAACTTTTTCAATATTTGGACGTTCTTTGTAGTATGGCAACAAATGAACCTCAAAATTATAATTCTATATGAAATCAAACTAGAAATTAACTGATACACACTAAAACTGATAAATGCATACTCCATCACCATCAAATGCGGCACCAAAATCATGTTCGCCTTTCTTCATTGTATCAACCAACTGTTTCGCATAAGTCAAATTGGGATCCGGATGACCTCCACCAAAATCGAGCTTCGGAATTGTATGTGACATGAACTTCGGGTCCACACCTAACTTTTCCACTAGAATAGCGTTTACATACGGTCCTGTAGCTCCATGTAAACTGTCGATTAGCACATTAAATTGTCCCGTCGTTTGACCACTAAGCAACTCCCTTATCTGCACCAAACAATTTATAGCTTCTGATAAAAAGATGATGCAGCGTATCTTACAAATGCATTATTCTCGTTAATCCTTTTCATCTTAGCAAATGAGAAAATTTTAAAAAAAAAACCTTTGAAAAATCAAATATTTCTTCCATCAGCTGTACGTAATCTTTTACCGGGTCAATAACATCCACAGTAAAATTACCATAACCATCAATATTATAATCAGCTTTCCCGATTTTAGTAAAATCGACATGCAGGTCATTGCAAATGTAATATTCAGAAATATTTTTGGTCAACATATAGATAGCTTCGGTGACCTATAATAAGCTCCTTAGTTATAAAGTTTTAATCCGACAAAATATCTTTTAAAAGACTGAGGTATTATCCACTATAGCAGGATTTCTACTCAGCTGGGGAATGAAATTTTACTTTCTCCGGTGCCGGGCCACCATTTTCGCAATTGTATTTTATCCCGAAATCTGCTTTCGGACCACCGGGATTGTGGCTGGCAGTTAAAATGATACCGCCATTGATCAAGTTACCATCTGTAAGTTAATTTTTGGATGGAAAAAGTCTTTTTCAGCTAAAATCCTATCCCATCAAAGATATTACTGACAGTCTTACAATAAATTATACAGTCTGAAATGTAAAGTTCGCTTTATATTTTATATATTATAGCATTAGAAAACAGTTACTGCATCTACCTATATTATGTTAATTATTCAGCGTATCAACTACTTATATTGATTGGAAAACTATCGTAGAAAACAAACCGTTTATTTCACATTTTCTGATTAGACATGAAACAGCTGGAGTACTGAGGAGGCCATTTTGGCCAACAATAAGTTTACGCAGCTAAAAAAGCAATATACTATCATCGGAATTAAAAAAAATATTAATATATAATTATGCAAGTGATCCGTTGGGATTTGAGCATGATTTTTGTCACTTTGAAAGCTACCAGCACTATTTTTTTTAAACAAATGATGTATTCGCATTTTTTAAAACATCAGTTGATAGTACTAAATTACTCATTTGTTTCGTGGCTGAAATTCAATGTGAAAATTGCTTTTTTCTCGTAATTTATTTACTGCAGTGAAATTCATAAAATTTCCAAAAAAAGAGAAGAACATACTCCATTAGCTGCAGCCATCTGAATGATAATATTGACAGTTTCTGCACACAAATATCTTCCATCACCTCCAACTACTATGGTAGCACCTTTTTTTTTATCACCCAATCCAGCATCTAAGGTGGCCTGGATAAAATTCTCTGTATAATTTTCTTGTTGGAATTCTTGGACCTGAAATACGACACACAATTTTATTGTGTATCTGAAATATGGATGAGCATTGTTTCGAAGTCTCATTTCTCAGTAAATCAAGTTTCTTTAGAGAATTAGGAATGGAGACAGATAAATTACTAAAATAGCTTACTCTCTTACGCAAACCACTGGTACCTGGCTTCTGTCCCTCATATGGTTTTGTACTCACCGTTACTACTTTGAATGGACCGCTCATCCTGCAACCTTAGGAACATCTTGAAATAATAAGAATCAGAAGAATTAGATATTTCATCGTGTTTCGTTTCAACAATAGAACACAAAGCTATCAGTGATCACCTTGAATGATACTTCTTCACTATGCACTTATCAGCTGCAATCATTGGGCGCTAAGTGGACATTTCCTCATTACCTGCGTAAAAGGAAAGATAATTTGCAGTGATTCATAGAGGGAATATCTTAATGTCCGACCCCTTTGCCATGTGGATCTATGCCATCCACCACATCATACCTGCTAACAGCGCTGATAGTTAACCTCCACTTATCGAAAGACGAATGCCTGGGAGTTTTGTGAATATGCGTTTCTACCGAAAGTCAGTAATTTATTTCTTTTTTGTAAGGTGAAGGACTTGTGATTCCACATCATCAAAGGATGATAAGAATCTGTCCACTTGAATCCAAAACGAATCGAAATTCAGAAACTTATGACTCTGGAAAGTAAAAACAACGCAAATATCGTTTCACGATTAACAGTAGCGCCAAGGAAGACAAAAGAGCTAACAATCGACCTCAAGCAGCTAGCTCTCCCTCTCTCTGACTCGATCATCTTCATAACTTCAACATCACTGACTGTAGTGCAGTGCAACATAGCAAACAGCAAACATTACTGATGTCACTAAACTAAATTCACTTCTTTCGACAAGTGTAAAAAATCAAACACACTCTACCTCTCTCACCTATCCTTTCCTCTTTTCTCTTGTTACTACTTTAGCTCTTCATAGATGAAGCTATTCTCACAATGGATAGTGCTCTAATTAATCAACTAACACGAACACATCAACCTCGTACTACTAACACACCCTACCCCCCCCCCTCATTATCTTACTTTCATTCAACTCCGTGAGATTAATTATTTGCAAAGCGCCCTGGTTTCTATATATTTGGTTTATCTCAGAGTTTTTGGGTGTTTCTTCGGAATGAGGGGTGGGTGGTCACGTAATTGACGTATTCGCGGTTTGTATTGTGGGAAGGGTTGTTAACAGGGACTTATTTCATGCTTATCATGTACGACGTGCAGTTTCTAATGGAAATTTAATTGCAGATTGTCTATTAATGACAAAAGGTACGTCATCTTTTGGTAAGCGTCACAACAAGACGCATACATTATGCCGACGATGTGGTCGATCGTCATACCACATCCAGAAGCATCGTTGTGCATCCTGTGGTTATCCATCTGCTCGTAAACGTACCTATCAGTGGTCCGTAAAATCTATTAGGCGGCATACCACGGGTACTGGTCGTATGCGTCATCTCAAAATTGTAAGACGGCGTTTCAGGTTGGTTGCTTTTTTGTCTAACTGTTCCTGATGTTAGTTTGTCATGCAGAGGGATATTCACAAGTATGATTATAAGATCGTTATCATCTCTATCATTTGAAAATGATAGTTGATACATTTACAGTGCTTTCACATCCTTTTTTTTTTCAAAAACATTGATTGAGCTGTTAGTGCAAGGTACAGAATTCATATATTAGAATGATTTTATTCAAGTTTATTAGTTACATTTTGTTGCAGAAATCATTTCCGTGAGGGAACTATGGCAAAACCAAAAAATCGCCAAGGAGCACAGCCGACAAACGCTGTTGCGATGAGCTAAATTGACACTTTTCTTTTAAAGCAATTTTTGAGATAAATTGTTTGAGTAAATTTGTTTGTTATCAGACTTATGATTTTGGCATTTTGAAAATCATGTAAGTGTACGGAAGACAAGTGATTGGCTTATCGTTTACTAGATTTTGTTGACTTTACTGGAGTGTATAGCACCTGGAATGCGGAGTAGGATCTTCGAAGCGAATTAGCTTTATTAGAAAAGAAAAGTAACAACAGCAAAGACATCAGAATTTTAAAATGAATGTTAAATACATTGAAGTAGTCATTTCGGATTTTCAATCATTCAAGCAAAACTTGAATAGTTCAGGGTTGTGAAGTGTGGAATGGAGGAGCAAATATGCCTTATTGGCGATTTATGAATATTTTTAAAAAGTTGTGTACAATAAACCAGGAACTAAAACTTTTCAGTTTTATAACACGCGGCAGTTCTCTTCCGGATTAAAAAAGATGTAAAAAACTTGAGATTAAATCGAATTGCTTTTCGATGCTTGATTTTCTTCGAATTAATTCATGGTCTCGTTTTTATACTTGGATAATGCTTTTCAAGGCCGTGTAGGATTTGAGGAGAACTTTTGTCAACCGTTAATATACTTTCTGAAATCAATGATGCAAGATAAAAGAGTGGGGCAAGGCCTGAATTCACGAATTCCTAAAGTACAAAAAAGTTTTTTTTCTTTAAAAGAATTGCAAAAATGTTATAATTCTATCTTTTATGGAACAATTAAGAAAATTAAGATGCCATAATTGTGTTTCATTATTCGTGTCGTACATTTTTCTGAGTCTTAATTTTTATTTTAACTTCCCTGTTCCGTTGTTTTCTGAAATTCTGGAACATTTCATTCTAGGGTTTTCAAATAATTTGTTTGAGGAAAATAGATTGGATTTTGGGTTTCAAGTTTGAGTTTGTTGCGGTGATATTCTATTATGGGGAAAAGGCGTTTCTTTTTTGAATTGGCAGTGTTAGTAGAAGAGACTTCCTTCTTTCGAATGAAAAAAAGCCGTATTCTTATAAGTCGTCAGACTGAGTAGCTCGTCGAATCTTTTTAAGCTCTTTTAGTGAATTTCGAGAATTAGCAGAAGAAGAATAGCAGGCTTGCAGAAGAGCTGTCAGTTATTTACATCAGTGTTCTGGATATAAATTGATCTTGTTGTAAATGCATTCCATGAATCTGGCTCATCATTAATATCCTGGTGAAGTAGTGAAACAATTAATATTTTGTAGCCTTTGAAGAGGTTTGTTTCTTGTGTTTTCATAATAGGGCTTTATTCAAATATGTATGTGCAACAGATTGGACTAGAATGTTAATTAAGAAGCTAGATTGAAAGTATAGCAGTCATGTAGAAAACATAAGACATAAACCGGACATATCGTGTATCGACACTTCATCTACTGTCATCCATTGCCCGTGCTGAATTTATTGGATGCACAGGATGTAGGATGCTAAGTACAAATAGCATCACAGCTGGTGACACAACGAAATAGAACTTATTCCTTGGTAAAAATAAAGAAATCATTTTTTGAATAAGCGATTCTGAATCCATTCGTGCGGTGTTGTATCTTGGCCGTATCACGCTTATCATTCTATCTAATTTTCAAGCAGCTACCTAGAACAACACGCGCATTTCGTTATGCATGTATTTATCTTGCTTTCCAAAATTCTTTAAATTGAAATATGAGTTAAATGATAGAGTAGATTTTAACGGCTAGTGTATATATAATTGAGATCCATCCATAAATTTAAAATAATTTACTAATCTAGCAGTTTATCATTGTGAAACTGAAGTGTATTATTGCAGAGGAGAAATTAAAATGAATATCAGTTGTCATTTGTTTTATCTTGAGCTACTTCTTAACAAACGCTAAACTACGATCCCTTTAAAATATTAAGGAAGTATTAAAAAATAGGAATATCAGAATTCAATTTACTAGAATTATAAATAGTCTGTTGACTACTATCAGTAAACTTGGGACTACATTTAGAACAAATTTTTAGCATTGTATTAAAAGCAAGGGAATGTGTGTTGTTCTGTTAAGATATGTTATCTTCCTAATTATCGGTACTTGCTAATAAAGTTTAGGATTTTTCTAATCCGTTGGTATATCTAATTTAAAAAAGTATGAATATTAAAAAAGCAGGCTAGCAGATTCCAAGCATCTAAATTTATGTTATAGTTAATTTTACGATATATATTTCTGTTACTAATCCAGTTCGAAAGTATCTAAATTCTGTTTGCAGTTATTTTAATAGATGTATTTCTCTTTTTATAGTGTTAATTATGCTATAGACTCATAGCATAATTAACAGGAATCACCTGTCCAGACATTTGCTGCCATTTAATAACAAAAGTAATTTTTCTGAATATGAAAGACTACAAATCATTCCAAGCACTTTGTGTTTTTTACGCTTTTTAGGAAAATTGTCTGTGAATTATTAAAAAAAAAAAATTTCTCAAATTTTACTATGATAATGATACAATTGATGATTTGATTAAGTGGGCAACCTCAATTAAATGTCCTGGAAGCTTCAAGTAACAATATGCCTAGATGAGAGATTGTTACATATAGATGTCCCTATAGCTACTGGGCTGAACATGTATTAGTGCTCCATGCATACTATTCATATCTTGGTCAACCATAGGACTAATAACTCAGCACTGAAGTTCAAGTGGACTATTAGACAATTCGCTGATATAAATTAAATTAGCCAATCGTTAAACTTGGAAGCCATCGCTGAATTTTTAGTTTATCATAATTTACCGAAGTGCGAAGAGCAATCAATAAACATCTGAGTAGAAGATCAGAATTCATCGATCTTTCATTTCAGATGCTGCAATTTGAATTTGAAATTAAGTATGTTGCTCATTATCCTATGCCAAAGCGTTGTTTTTATGCTTTTCCATTTCCCAATTAATCCCATATCATTTTTTTTTTTTTGTTCATTTTTATCACTCAATCACTGAAATCATTTGATTGTTTCTCCCTTCCTCTTTCACCATCATTGAGTGGGTGATGGCAACAAATCAACTCATTATTTGTCAAAACTTTTTTGATATATCATAATGACTCATTCAGACTCACTTTCAGTCAAGCTTAATACTAATTAAAACCTTTTCCTATACAATAATTAACTCCCCATGTGCTATATTTATGAATTCATTTGTTATTTCAATAGACATATTTTTGATCAGTAGTAGTTAGAGTATGTGGCATTTGGTGCTGATTGAAATAAAATATCCTGAAAAGATAGAAAATAATGCCAGACAGGTGAGGTTTCAAAATCCAGCCTGTCAAGAAAGAGTAATTGAAGGACAGATTACTGGCCAGTTTTTATGTTTCCATCATTTCAGGATATCATAAACTTCTAAGGTCCTATAACAACATACTCAACAAATTTAAATACTCAGTCAGTACAACATCATATTCATTACACACCTTTTGCGGTTTACCTTTTATTAAAAAAAAAATGCCCTACTAGAGTGGTTAATCCATAGCTAATTTTAGAAAATCAAATTCATACAGGAAGTAAGGAATAAATTTCCATTTCAAGATATCAAAAGCTTCTAAGGCTTTATAACAACATACTTAACGAATTTAAATACTCAGTCAATGACATATTATATTCATTACATACCTTTTGCGGTTTAGCTTTTATTAAAAAAAAATGCACCATCAGAGTGATAGTTAATTTTAGAAAATCAAATTTGTGTAGGAAGTGAGGAATAAATTTTTGTTAGAAATGCTTAGAACTGAACAGAACAGGAAAGAAAATGAGTGAAAATGGTTGGCTATTTATTGAGGCTTTTTGTGTTCATTTGCTGCTTGTAACATGCAAAATTCTTTTCCTTTCAATTAAAATTTTTCATTTTAATCATTTTCCACACCAATGGAACAGGGTAGTTTGCCCTGCCAAAAGTTCTCATACTTAATTTGTTTCTAAACGCTGACCATTCATTCCAAAAGTTATCTTATACGTCCTTTTTGTACGTGACATGTGGAATGTTGCTCTTTTTGCTGAAAAACAGTAAATTAATTTTGGGAAATTTGTTGAGATATCTGATAGCTAACCATTTTTAACTGCCCGGAACCAGCAAGACTTAGAACATTGTCAATTCTGGTCCTTTTAGTCGTTGTTGTTTAACTTTCATTCTAAGTCTGTTAATTTCAATGACTAACTTATTCAAATAAGTCACACGAACTAATTGAAAATTGAGCAATATAATACAAATTTTCAACAAGGTCCATCATTACTATAAAATTTATTTCTATTTATGGATCAGAATCATAGTTGAAATTTTTTTCTCTTTTTTTTCTCAAATAAACAGATTTTTTTTCCTTGCACATGACAACTCTGCTACAATTCGCACAAAAATCTCTTCAAATAAAGAATTATATCAAGTATTTTCTGGAAGATTTTCCGAAATAATGTTGCATCGAAGAGAGTCATACTTTGATACGATGGACATTTTCATGTTTATTTACCAAAATTAACTATTTTTATCTGTTTACCACAAGCATTTCAATTAGTGATTCGTTCCAATTTATGACTAATTAAATGCTGATGCTAGTGTGAAGACCACTTTTTTTTAATTGCCATTGTAAATTTAAATTTAAAAACGGGGCAAATTTAACACTCTTAAACAGTGTTCTCCAAATGAATGAATGGAACAATTATGAATGATATTGATGAGTTTAGCTAATGCTATATGTTCTCAACATTTCAAATCAAAAAATAAGCTAGCGGAAAGCTCAATTCGAAGTGCAAACAAATGAAACCGAAAATTTTATAAAATTAAATTCTTTTTTTCTCAAATATATGTGGCAAAGATATAAAATGCCATATTGTTTCTGTGAAATTTGCAGTTAAAATGTTAAATCTAATAGTTGATCAACTGTTGTTGATCGCTTAAAGATCATGAATTCAAAGAAATGCAGTTGTTATTTCGGACAGCGGATAAGAAAATATCTAAGGCTAGACTAAGATCAAAATACGAAATTCAATTTTTGTTTGAAATTTACTTACTTTTGGTGATTTTCGTGGAATGAATAACATTCATTCACACAATTTGTTATTTATCAAAGAATTTGTCGCAAGAAAGTGGCTTAGGACAGAAAAAGAAAAAAAAAACTGAATTTAAGTAGAAATGAATGGTATCAATGTTAATCTAGAAAATACTCTTCTTTTCTTCTTCTCCACTCACAAAAAAAAAAAAAAATTAGATTCTTGAATTAAAAGTGGTTCGTGTTGAGGAAGATCAAAATCAATTAATTTTTTTTCAAATTGAATTTACAGCCAATTTGATGGCCCTTTTTTCACAAATAAAACTTCCTAAAGCTTTCTCCTACTTTTTTTCCCACTTTGTTGCTTTAATTTGTGCTGTTTTGTTTTAGCGAGATGAACTGTCGGTCAATTCAATTCGATGAAAATTTCAATTCAGTTTTTTTTCTTTTTAATGAAGAGAAAATAATGAGTAAACATTATGCTATAGTATTAGCAAATATTACGTTGTATATAAAGTGTTGATTTATTGTTGAACATTCTTATACTAAATTTTATTTTGATAGGCTAATGATAACTGTATTAGTTTGATTCTTCTTTTCAAGGGAAAACTTTTCAATGCATACAATTGTTCACTTTGGATTGATTTTAATTATAAATGTCTTTTTAATACTAAAGAAAATTGCTAGATTTAACGAATCAAAAATTATCAATTATATTTAATTTATCAGAAAACTAAAGCGATAAGTATTAGATGGAATCAATTAAATAAATAACTATAAACTGTTAACATTTAAAGAAGTATTAATTTATAATGATAAATCACCGATATGTGATAAGAAATTCGTTCAATAATTTACGGAAATAAGTGATAAATTGGAGGTAAATAGGAAATTATATTTCTATGAACGAAGTACAATTGCAATGCATAAAGGCAATAAAATGGAAAAAAATAGGAAAAGCTTTTAATTAGTAAATTTTATTCGAGAAAAAAGGCTATCAAATTGACTGCAGAATTCTGTTAAAAAAATAAATTGATTTTGATCATTCGATGCAGTCATTTTTTATGGTAATTTTTCTCATTCTTAACTTTTTTCCTGCAAGAAAATGAAAGAAAGAATAATGATAGAGGAATATTTTCCTGGACACCACTGACATTATATTTCTATTTAATCGTAATTTATTGGGAATTTTTGGAAAAATCCAAAACAAACATATGTGTTTAAAGATAATGATTATTATTCAGTCCTTTTTCTTTTCGTTAAATATTTTCATTATTAACTGAGATAAAAAGAAGTAAGAAATATCGCTTGTTATTAAGAGAGAATTAATTAAAGAGCAAATTGTTATTTCCGGATAATTGGTAGTGATGATTGTTTTAATAACAGTTCTACTCTCGAAAGATTGACCGCAGTGAGAGTTTTTGTCTAACTTTCTGATAAAGTTAGCCTTAATCAATTCTAAAAGCAAAAATTAGTCGTTTAGTCTAGGAAACAAGATTTATTATTGTTAAGCACACATCAGCTATTTATTTTTAAATATTCATAAATAAGCAGCCACTAGTCAGTGATGCTTCTGTACTGTGCATGATAATTAAGGAAGACCAACTACCCTAAGCCTAGAATTGGTAACACTCACTCAAAAGAAGACAAGTTAATCTAGGAAAGGTCAAGATCAGGTAGAAAAGATTCTTTGCGTGTTTCCATTTCACTTCACCCACATGTATCATCGTCAGTCCATTCAACTACGTCTTATTCAAATTGCAATTTCTTAAGTAACGACTTTTCTCTTCTTTGCAATTCGTGACATTCATAGCTCTGTCCAAAGCTTAGTTAGACTGATCTTTCCATCGAAACTCCGAGAATTCCTGAAAAGTCGATTAAACTTCTAGAGATTACTGATACAAATTGGATCTTATTTGGTAGAGTGAAAAGGACAGAATTGAAGACCATAAACAACTAGGCTGAAATTTATTTGTTGAGAAAAAAGAAATGAATTTCATTTGAGAAAAAAAAAATCCAAAAATTTCAAACAATCTTTTCAGGTCTTTCTTTGTTTCATCGTCCACTTTGAAGTAAATTCCGCTCTCCATATTTATACAGAAATAATCTAAGTAATGCATTAGTAAGATTCTTACTGTTCAGAATTCAGTCTCAAAATTCAGGCTATACATGTATTTCCCGTGCGTTAAATTTCTTTTTTTCGTGTTTGCTTCATTTCTGTGAGGTGTTTTAGTTCATTTAAGATGGACAAAAGCGCCGCAACTTTCGGACGATCTTGCAATCAGTCTCATAATTTTAGCAACCGATGACATTTTTAACAGAGCTAGACTAATCTTTCCCCTGAATTACTATGCTCAAATAATTAATTTCATATGTGACTATCACGAGAAAAAAGCGTAATTCGTTTAGATGCTACTGAAAAATCCCGAAAAATATTTCATTTCTATTTTCAGATGTATGTAATGGGCTTGAGCGCCATTATAACTCTGGTAATATGCTTTGGAGATTTGGTTTCTGGTTATACAAACGAACAGATGAGACATCTGTCACCAGCGTTACTACTTGAAGACAGCATAAATTCCCTTATGCGACTTCATGACTTGGTACGTGAAGGAAGAAGCATCGCCGTAAAGTACTGAGTGAATAGATGAAGAATTTTTGACTGACAATAAATGCGAAAAGCGTGATAATTTATAAGGAATCTTCCGAAGTTTCTTTTTCTTTTGTGAAAGGATAATAAAAAATGAGCAATGTTTTAACATTTCTTCAGAGCTATAAGCGTTCATTTGGTGAACGAACCCATGCATCGCCAGCAATGGAATTAAGTGATAATTTGGATGACTTGATATCACTGCAAAATATTGGCAAACGATCGGCATCAAGTGCAGAAGATCAACTCGCCCAGCAATTCAATGTCTGTCACTTTTCACTAGTTCCATTTCATTTCTTCATCCTTCCGATCATCTGATGATTATACGTTTTGTATATGCTAAACATATGTTCGTCAATTTCGATTCTGAAAATTTCAAATTTCCATAAATAAATTCGTTCAGGTTATGCAGCACTTCGCAACAACAGGCAAGAAAAGGTCGTTGTCACCGGCGACCGAGTTCCAGCAACGTCTGAAGGTGCCACAGGTGCTAATTGATGTGGGACGTTGACAGGAAGAAGAAGGAAAATTATTCAGTGATGCTTGAATTAAGCTTAAAGATCTCAAAATGAAATTTAACCGACTGACATGGGTGCAACAATTTGACAAGCATTAGCAATTATTATCATTATTATCACTATCACTGCTGTCATTGTTAGGTCCAAAATATGCTTTTATGTTTAACAGAATTTTAAATTAGGACCCTTAAAGATAACTACTTCAAAATAAGCATTCAATTGTAATTTTGAGAGGAGGTACTAATCAATTCTAGTGAAAATCTTATTAATTTAGTTGTACTGATCATTAAAAATGTCATTGACTTCTAAAATTATAAGATTGATTGCAAGATTGTCCTGAAAGTTGCGGTGCTTTTGTCCATCTTAAATAAACCTTTACAACACCTCACAGAAATGAAGCAAACACGAAAAAAAAGAAGTTAAACGCACGGGAAATACATGTACAGCGTGAATTTTGAGACTGAATTCTGAACAGTAAGAATCTTACTAATGCATTACTTAGATTATTTCTGTATAAATATGGACAGCGGAATTTACTTCAAAGTGGACGATGAAACAAAGGAAGACCTGAAAAGATTATTTGTTCCCACAAATGAAATTTAGCTTTTCTCAACAAATAAACTTCAACCTAGACATAAGGAAGTTATTATAACACGCCAGCATCAAGAACTGTTGGGGTTGTCCATTCATATCACAAGTATTAAACGAGCAGAAATTTCTGAGAAGTAATTCTCATCTAATGAGCTCAGCCATCTTCACAGCACTTAGTGTTTCGAAATGTCTGTCTTTCTTTTAAAAAAAATTTTGATTGAAAAATTTATTTATACAATTCCATACAAATACAAATTGCTGTTGTTACAACAGACACATTATGTAAGACAAAAAGCGTGCAATTTCAACCAATGTAATAAATTTTAACAAATCAGAACTTAAAAGGATCTTACATTTCGAAAAAATCGAAATAAGGAAGCAAAAGAGAAGGCACCAGTACCATCAGTTAACAAAGATAATGTCCTTTTTTCACTAAGTGGGGAGAACTTTTAAAATTCATAATTAGAATTGTAAATATCCATAACTCGAAGCAAATGGCCAACTTCTCTGCTCGGAAATGGATGAATACACATATACACATCTAAAAAAGAAAAAAAATGAAGGATCTTCCTGTTTCCTGAAAATTAAACAGCGGCTGATGAAACACTGAACACCTAAAGCTACAGTTCTGTTACGTACAACAGTCGACGCCGCTATTCGGATTTTTACAAAAGATATTTATCACAAAATTAAAAGAAAATAACTATAATCAGAAGGGAATACACTGATTCCATTATACCAATATATATATATATATATTGTTAGAATTATATATATATATATATATATATATATCTCTCTCTCTCTCTCTATATATATATATATATATAGAAGAAAAGAACAATTTCAAAAAAAAGAAGAAAAAGAAAATAAAAAGTAAAATAAAGAAACACGTATAATTCATTAACAGCATAGTAAATGCAAACTGAAGTAAAAATGGGAGAGTGAAAACTTCAACAAAATGCGAACATAAATACATCTGCATGGCAAAAACGAAAAAAAAAATACATCATTTTCTCGAGAAGAAAATTCTTTCGAGAAAATGATAAATTGAACTTTAAAAAAGTTTTTTCTGCAAAAGCAAGCTGAAAATATTTTTTTAAAAAAAAAAACGTTTCTTTTAAAGGAGTAATTTGAGTTATAGGAATAATTTTAATGTGATAATTGAAGCAAATCTGCTAGATATTAGATAATATAAGCTACATTTAAGTGCCAAAAACTCATGAAAAATGAATTAAAACTTGTAACGCTCAGTTAAGTTTATAATTAAAGTTAAAAATTTGTAACGTCTATGATGCTTAAAATAAAAATATTTCAGTAAACAGACTCTGATAAATTGAAAAATTGGTTACCACAACTGCGGCCACTTCTGATAACATCCATGAGCACAGGCCAGTTAAATACATCTTTGTAATTAGAAAGTCAATACCGCAGTAAAGTGCTATTAAGTCCTTATTTTTATGTACAAAAAAAGAAAAAAGTGTTACATAAAAAAAAAAAAAGGACAAAACCATAATGAGAAACAAACTGAGTGCCTTCGGAAGTGAAAAGAATTTGGGAAATAGCGCATAACGTTTACAAAAAGTTTCAGGCAATGTTGCTGGAAGGCAAGCTTAAACACGAACAAAGAACAACTCACATCTATATTCAACAGATTACAAGTACATGAATATTTTACCACCGGTATTGAACAGTTTTCCTGATCGTTAATTTCAAAACTTCAATTCCAGTCCTGATAATTTCTGGTAGTGTTAGAAATTTAGCCTGCAACAAGTCTGTACAAACGACATGTCGATTCTGGTACCGGCGACACCTCGAAAACAAAACCGATCACCATCAATGGTTCCTTTGTATCACGATTTGTCACCACCTGGAATTGTTCAACTGAAAGAAAAACTTGGGGATGGGAATAAAACTGGCGTTAGTTATTTTTGTAGTCTTTCTTTCCCTGATAAACTCTTCATTAACGTAAACAATTTACTGAAAAAGCAGATCAGATATTTAACTTATAAGAACGCAAAAATAATTGTCAGTAATAGGGCAAAATGGATTAGAAGCTATGAACTAGATCGATATTACCTGCAATACTGTGAAATTATACAAAACGCTATTCATTAAGTCATGACTTTGCAATTTCTTTAGCTCTGCAACAAATTTCACCATATATTCACACATTGGCGATCCTTCCAATCGAAAATTAAATTTTCTTCCATTTTCGATTGGTGAGTATATCTGAAAAGGAATACGATACTAATAAGTAAAAAGAATAAAAGAAAAAATTAATAGCCTTCTAATTTTTAAGCCTTTAAATAACAGTTGGCCAGTGTAGTTTAAAGCTCTGGATTTGATGCAAGACTTTACAATGAAGATAATACAAAAGGTTGCTGATTTTAGATCCCACCTCCAAAAATTAAAAACCTGAATAATGTCTACTCCAAAAACTACGAGGAACTCCAACAAAATATTTAAATAAAGCAACTGACAAAGAGTACAAGCATTAAACCACTGATTCCGTGAAAGTTGAACCTACTTCAACTTTTTCGATTACTTGTTTTCCAAATGAGCATACTTTTGTAGATACCGTGATATCAAATCGTTGGTTACTTTCGTAAAAGCTATCAACTGCATAAAGGGCTGAATTATCATCAGGGAGAGAAAATTCGATATTGGCCCAGCATTTCACCAGAAAGAAACCATCACGAGGTCCCGCCGCAAATAATTCGCCAAGCACGGGTGGGTACTTCTCTGCGATATCCTCTAGCTTGAAGGTCTGCAAAAAAAAAAAAAAAAAAAAAAAAAGTGGGTATTTTGTCTAAAATTCGTCTAATGCTAAACTACTGAGAAAAACTCATTAGTCGAAAAAATTTTTTTAAGCAGGAAAATATTTTATAATCACTGGATAGGCTATGACGTTTAGGATTTTTTTGCAGGTTTCACCTCCTAATATTAACATTCATTCTTTTTTTGTTTTGTTTTTTTTTTGAAATTATTATTCTACTATCAATTTCTGCAATACCTTTTGTATTCTTTTATTTTCCGTTTTTAACTCCAAAGCATAATCCTTTTGGTTATAATCGTAAATCATCTTTACAGTAATTTCGATGAAAATAATCAGGCGAGAAAAAAAAGCGAATAATTCAGTGACTTATAAAATCTAAACTCGTATTAAAAATATAAAAAAAAAAGGTAACATTATTACGAATAAGGTCAGGGTGAAAGTACTGCGAATAATGTATTTCAGTATACTTAGGATAAAGTTGAAGCACATAAAGTACTAAGAGAAGCTTACCGAAATTAACAAAAAAATCTGGTTCCTAAATCAAGCAAACTCTAACATCTGGCAATAACTAGATCAAGCTTAAACTTCAATTATTCTTAACAGTAATACCTCAAGCGGTTCATCCGCAAGTTTCGGTATTCGCACGAGGTCTACCCGTGAGGCAGCGTTATTTGGAATGGGTTCAACGTAAGCTGTGAAACCGCATAATGTAAGCATTGAAGAAGCAATAGCACGATCATCGATAGGTATCAAACATGATAACTTTTCGGCTGGTGACTGTCCATTTAACGATATCCGACCATTGTTGTAACCGTTCATTCTGGTAATTTTCAATTTTTAAAAATAGCAACAAAACATTTTTAGAAAGGAGTTCGAAAATTTTGACAATTTCCACCACAAAAGCAACTTTAGTTATTAAATAAATACGTTAATTTCTAACTGATTTGATTTATTTAAGACTTACTCGACAATACGTTGATATGCCTTCGCATCGTCTTGAGCGGCAAATGCAGCCTGTGTCGAAGTTGGGGCTGGGAAACCTGCGGGCCACACAGTAGGGTAGAGTGCCCGAGGCAATACATTTTGCTTACCCATCGTTAACATCGATAAATTGTTCAATGCAGATGACATCGGTTTTTCTTTTTCCGTACTAGTACCAGGGATTGTTGCAGTAACTGCAGATGGTGGTGAAGCCTCCGCTGACTTCAAATTCAAATTATGCTAACGCATTTGTATTAGTTTAGATTTTTAAGTTCTTTCACATCTCTTAAATTTACAAATTAATTAACAGATTTTATTTTCAATATGAAATTTAAATCAAAGCTTTGAATCTAATCAACATACCTTAAGTTTGGCTTGTGTTTCGCGAGCTTTCTTTCGTGCTAAAACTTGAATATGCGATGAAACTTGCTTTCGTGTCCGCGTTTTTCCACATCTTATCTTGATATATCGTGCTATTAATTCATTCCGGCCTATAAGTCAAAAAATTTCAACAAAAAAAAACTATTGTTNAACTGTTGTTGTAAAGCCAAATTCTGTTTTCACTGCACTACTTCAAACTTACCAACCTTATTCTGACTACAGANCTATTGTTGTAAAGCCGAATTCTGTTTTCACTGCACTACTTCAAACTTACCAACCTTATTCTGACTACAGAGGTGAGTGATTTCTTCTTCCATACTAATTAATGATAAGCGATCATAACCTGACTTCCTACATTATCGATGCAAGGATATATAGCAGCTTTCATGAATGCAAGATCCTGTTTATCCTCTGTTCTGTTCACTTACAAGGTCATCTGATTCATTAGATGAAATCCATTGATGCATGAATGTTTTCAATGGCTCTGATGAATGCCCATAGCGGTCCATTTTCTGCATAGTTCGGCAGTGGACTATGGTCATCTCAAGGACATCATCGTGGTCATATTCGGATGGCTATTCCCAATTTTCCCTCTTAGTTTTACTCCCAGCTGCTTCAGCATGAAAGGTGACGATAATATGGTGAAAATTAAATTTTCAACCACAATCTTATCCCCGAAAATTAACTAGTCTAAACAAACGAAATGAAAAGTTCTGAAAGAGATGGAAAAGTGAAATTGCTATTATATTGTAATTTTTATGTTCGTACAATGAAGTACATGTTGCATCTGTCATATAAAATAGGCTGGAATGATTGCCTTTTTTTCCAGTTGTAATTATTAATTATTTTATATTCACTTCTCTTCTGCACTTTTTTTAATTTTCCAAATGAATGAATTGTTTCTTCAAATGTTCTAATATTCATCGTTGTTTTCTAAACACTTTAATTTTAGACATTATTTTTCTGAGAGAAAAAAGAAGGATAAATAAGTAAGAGTGAATCATTTCAAAAAAACAAATCTCGTATTCTGCTCTCATTCATTCTCGATTTCGTTTCTCTTTCAGCAGCAGTAGAAATGATAACAGTAATGAAGATGACGGCATTAAAATATGAAAATTCCTGTTGCGGTGTTGCTATTTAACAAAAGCTAGTTTTATTTTAAAGGGAGAAAAATGGATGACATTTTCCACTGTGGAAAAAAAAAATTATTTTAGCAGAAAATGGATGAAAACATTTTCCTGTGTATTTTGGAAAAAAAAAAAACCGATTTCAATTTGATGAAAGGAATTATAGAAGTTGTGGAAAGAACAGAAAACAAATTAACAATAAGCTGTTAAGCAAGACCATTTTTTTTTACCGTTTTTACAGTCCAGTGGTTCATAAAATTTGGCTCTTTTTTGCTCTGAAAATATGCCATTTGAGGATCAGTAAGATACTACTTTACAGGAAATTTTGTAAATGTGATTTGATTGTAAGGACGTTTTAAATTTAAGCGTCTCAAAACTGAAGTTTTGCGTATTGGAAGAAGCGGTAGATTTCCCCGTCCTTGAACTACAAAATTAATAATGGCTCCTTTTAGGCAGTTACCATCAATACCGAGAGAGGGAAAGATGTCAGTAATATTCAATCCATCTATTTTTCAATACTTTATATCATTTTTAAATTAAAACTAATATAAATTTATCTCAGGAATTAAATAGATAAAAAATGAAAAACTCATCATAAATGGTCGTTGAAGCTATAAACAACAGATACACAATTTACCGTAATCTTATAAGCTGCTATATCCTTCCGAATATAAATTTAATTGTAGGTTACGGGACAGTGGTGAAATTCCGCGCATATTTTTTCCAAAAATACAAGCTTTTGAAAAGAAAAAAAAAAAAGAAAAGGAATAAACTTCAAGACATTAAGTGAATGAAACAAAAGTTGTTAAGGAAGAAGAAATGGAGAAACACTGACGCTTAATGACAAACAACTGGAACCATATTTGGATTAAATTTATTCATTTCTTCCAATTTCCTTATAACGAAAGTTGACACTGAGAAGTAACTAAAAGAAAATTGATAAATTTATTAAAAGCCTAAGGAATGGGGTTCGAGGACAGATGTGCTATAATAATATACTGCAGGTGATAGTAAAAGTATAGTATATAGTAGAGTCCCTATTATACATACTAGATGGAAAATGGTAGTACACAGGGGAGATGTTTCGAGGTTGGGGGTAAAAAGGTTGGGAAAGACGGGAAATGAAGGAAGTAGTGAAGGAGGCTTCACAAACATCTGCCCTCTTTCCGATGACCGGTTATGTATCCGTTGGACATTTTCGACGACAAATGTCACCACACTAATCTAACGATATAGCAAACAAACAAACGGATATTCATTCTAGACTAAAAATGTCAACTAAAATTGTACTGCTTCGTAAATCGTTTGCATCTGCCTAATAATATTGAACGTTTATATCGTAACATCATTATCATATCGCACGGTAAACATCGACTACATTTAATTGAAAGTCTTTATTATTTGTAGCAACTCCCCTGGTCCTCATCTAGTTCAACCTCAAGAAAGGCATCAATTTCAGTTTTAGCACGATAATAAACTGTCGAGACATGCCATATAATTTCTAAATTCGCACTTCATATTTGTCTGCTGAGAGTCACAGGCATAAAATGCTTCAAATTTAAAAAATTTAGCTCACCATACATTTTCCCTTCATCGCTAAGTATAATTTTCCGTCGACCACATGGCGGATAAATTTGCAAAGCTTCTTGAAAAGCCTTAAATTCAATTCGAAGTTTATTATTTATCATAGTGCAATATTATGTATATTTGAATATACGGTAAGAATGATAACAATGATAAAAGAAAAAAAAAAACAAGGAATTACTTGGTCAATGTCAGGTGACCAAACGCCTTCCGCATCAGCTGATAAATCCGTTGCCGATGAACTTGCTTGAGCTGGCTCTCCAACATTTGCTTGGTCACCGGCAGTGGGGGACAACTCAAATGAATTTCAATTATTTAGTTTGCTCCATAAAATTTACATTTCGGCTTATTTTGAAACTCAAATGTGGTCCAGGAATTTCTTTATTTTTTTGAAACAAAAACACTTATTGGAAATTAATAAAAAACAGTAATTTTTCAATTGACTAATATCAAATTTATCCATAAAATTTTTTTTTTTCAATTTTTTTTTTCAATTTTTTTTTTTCAATTTTTTTTTTTCAATTTTTTTTTCAATTTTTTTTTTCAATTTTTTTTTTCAATTTCAATTGACTAATATCAAATTTATCCATAAAAAAATCCGGAAAAAAAAAGAACAGCAAGTCAAAAACAAAAATCAAAGCTTAATAGGCAATCAATAACGGAACTAATTTGCAAAACTGCCTTAAAATTTTTACCTGATTAATAATTGACTGCCCATTCATTTGCCAAATGTTCGGTTTCTGATCTAAAGGTGAACCCGCTGACCTGGAAAGAAACGAACAGCACTAACAAAATTATAACAATAAGAATAAGGAAATCATGTAAACTAAGTTAAATGAGCTAAAATAATTAGAATTTCATCGTATTTCAGATCTTTGAAGAGAATTTTAAATTCACTGAATGTTTCCAACAACTAAAGAATTACTAACTGCACATTTTAGTCTACTATTTTGGCATTATGGTCTTAAAAATAAACAAAATATACCTGTTTGAAGCAATATCATCGTTGGATGAAGCGGCTGATGAGAGGATGTGTCGCTGGGCACCGAGCACCTCTTCTTGGTTCATCTGCAAATATACTACCATTTATTTCTATGGTCGTTAACTGCACCGTCTCCAACAGTATTATTCGTTTGAACTTGAACAGAATTAGCTAATCTGCTGAAGTAATGAAGGAGGAAAATCCATTTTAAAATATAATTCAGAAATAGAGAGATGAAATATTTCAGCTATGAAAATTTTCTAGAATTTTAGTTAGTCAATGTAGGCATGTTAGCTAGAAATGAAAGAATTAATAAAATAACAAGAACAACAGTAAAAGTTAAGAAAACATGGGATTAAAAGATGAAACCTGAACAAAACGGAGAATTCCGATCTCATTTCAACTAGAAAGGACAAATAATGACTCTTATATTCCGTTATCAGATAACAAGATGACTGCTCAAAATAGTCGATTATCCTGATTAGCAGTCGAAACAGTCTTCAACTATTGAATTCATTTTCAGTCAAAATCATCGACCTTGATAGCTCTCCTAATCGTTGATAGAACAAAGTGATTAAACAACTAGTATGATGTGTTTGTTCTTGCAAAACTCAGGATACTTCTCCTGTACGATGACAGACTGCATAAATTATTCCAATTTAGGCCAGCAGCATGTTTTTCCGAGACTAAATTTTTAAGGATTGCATTTACAAAACTCAAGGATTCATTAATAAATATTCAAGCGCATTTAGCATATCAAATCTTTGAATTTTCGAGGAAGATTTTCAAGTGATAAAAAGAAAAAAATGAAGCTATCATGATATTTTATTTCCTGAACTCTTCAATTTGGTCTTAGAGTTGATAGCACTAACAAAACTTATAAAACCGATGATTCTTAGTGGCACTTATTTTTTTCTTAATTAGTATGAATCAACCTACAAATGCATCGCATCATTCGCTAATTTATGAAATACTGCTCTAATAATCTAAGAGAAATGATTTGCTGTAAATTAAATTTTTTTTTCTTTTATACATTTGCTAAGCAGCACATCACATGTAGAAAAATAACATGAAAATAGTTGAAATTATAGAGCAATAAAAGATTGTCTGAAACTAGCTGTTGTTATTTTAAAGAAAATTTCATTTTTTTTTTTTTTTAGTTCAAGCTTAAGTTTAAATGTCTATCTCTATATTTTTGCATATCACTATTCCAAAATACTACTCGTATCAATTTCTTTGCGAAATGCACCTCTTATCACTTTTTTACAAATTCCAAGCATAGATATGATTCCATCGTACCTTTTCTTTTTTAATCCCCATTAAAACGAATTTTTAAATAACTTTTACTTTTTCACAAGATTAGCAAAAAAAAAAAAAAAGAATTATAAAGATATTTCTACCAAAAAATGAAATTTTCCTTAAAATAACAACAGCTCAAACGGCTGTCAATGATCTTCAAGCAAATCAAATTCAATACTTTCCAAGTAACAAATTTTGTATTATTCGTATTTCCAGCTGGTGATAGCAACTGCCGCAATCATTTTGTTGATAAGCTGTTTGCCTTGTTGCATTCTATTACTATTGCTGTTGTTAGTAGCTCAATGTTATCACTATTGTTCTTTTCATTATTGTCTTCTCATCATTTTGTCTGCTTGTACTAATGTTACTATTAGCTTTTAATAAAGAAAAATCAAAGCCAAAATGGTGCTCGACTGTCCATTCTTTTTTTCTCTTATCATATTGTTCATCTACTCCTATCACAGGTTGTTTTCCTCTTCCCTGCCATTACTATCATCATTATCACCGTCATCAGCTCGCTGCTAATCAGTCATCACACCACGGCGTGATGATTTAAAGAGATCATTGGCAGTGCCGTAAATTAATGATACGCAGTCAGGTGAAGGACACACATCGGCCAAGATAGTAACGATAACAATAATGAGATAACTGTGATAACGAATGGAGTAAGTGATAATAGCAATATTTATCGTGATCATAATGTTGATGATCATGATATTGATATTCACCATGACTCTGAATGCTGATAAAAGCTATCTGATGATTATGATAGCGCTTATAATGTGTATAACATCATGGTGATTTGGCTATTACAGTAATGATAAACATATCATGAGATAATAGTAATCTTAATTACAGTGCAATTTTTAGTAAACATTATTCTCTGCCGGAAATTTCTTTGATCTTTAAAAATCGTTCATCATCATCAGCACTTTTAATTCTATCAATTTAGTCCTCTTCTCTCTTCGCTGTCTGCCTTGAACTCGTTCTCTCTTCTCAGCAGGGAAATTAGAAATCGACCGAATGACTTTTAAATAATAATTATCAATAATAAGCGTCGCCATCAACACCACTGCAAGCACTAGCAGACAGGTAAGTTAGTGCTGAAGGATTGGGGAAAAGGTGCTCGTGATGGTAGTACCGGTGCTGGTGCTGGTGCTGGTGGTGTAGGTGCTAATGCTGATTTGTGCTGATGTTGATGATGTTGGTGGTGTTGATGATGGTGGTGGTGGTGGTGGTGTTGACGATGGTGGTAATGGTTTTGCAGCGCTGATTCATTTCCACAATGGGTACACAGGGTAGACCCCTTTTTTAAAATGCTCTTGTTGCTGAAAATCTCTTCTTACTTTAAAAAAAAAAGAGAAACTTGTTGGGACCATTACATTCAGTTCGTTTGTCGTTTGCGTAATTCCTTCATAAAAAACAGTTACTTAAAAAAAACTACCTGTCGCTCGTACAAAACTATTTCATCATTTTCTAACTTCACAGTTTCAGGGAAAGGAAACAAAAGGAAAGAGATGGAATATAACAATCCACTTATGATTAAATATATTAGGGTAATTCTGTAAATGATTCAGCAGTTGCAACTATTCCAATCTTATTTTCCAGTAATAATTCCAGCTCAATTAATTCATATCGAAGATTGCTTACGAACTTTGCTCATATGTTGCAAAAATTGTCATTGTAGCGTCTGTCATGTGTTTTTTTTTCCAAACCACGAAAAGTGGAAGAATTCCCAGCTTATATCATTCTCAGCTATAAATGGGCGAATTTTTAAGTTCATGTTGATTTTTGATTTCAGCCTCCAATAGCATGGGTCACACTTTTAAAAGCTATTACGAACTTTGCGAAATTATCACTATCATGTGATGACTGCATAGCTCAACTTACCAATATTGTTATTTCTTGAGGAAATTACTATTAAGATTAGTGTTTAAAGGAATGGAAGAATAAAACTGAAAGAGAGGAACAATTCAAAACAAAATGTAACTTTCTTAAACAACAGTACAATCGTGAAGCTAAAGTCTTAACCCTCCACGCACGAGTGATATTCATTCCTTCCTTCTTTATTATATTAAACTCTTGCTTTCTCGTTCATTACAAAATTAATGGCAAATTAGAGTGTTTTAAGAGCTCGATATTTTTTAGCTTTTGATTCGAATCTTTCGCTGCTATTACTATCAGTTAATCAAAGAGTTAATATTTGGCCAGCAGAACATAGTTGCTATCCTTCATTTAGCAGCATTAGCGCTAAGAACACCTGAGTAACCTCTTGTACAATAGTTCATCTTCACCAAGGATGATCGAGTCTCCCTATCATATAATGCAAATAAAAACGGTCGATGGAACCTTTTCAGTGGTTAAGTAAACAAAATTGTACAGTGCTTAGCCAAATCCACATTCAAATACATCATCATCACATTAGGCCCCCGATCAGCAAGCATACATTGCGATACAATGACCCCTCTTAACTAATTGCAAGTGCACTACATTCGATAATCTCAAATAAAGGTAAGCACTCACGTACCCATCTCATTCGAAGCAATTTGAAATTATCCATGCATACAGAGACAGAGCTTAAGGGAACAATTAAATGTCCAAAAATCTTTCGGCTAACAACTCGCCTAAATCCCATACCAGGAGCTGACCGATTCATTTTACTTTTTCATTCTTTCATATCACATACCCTTTCAGTTGTAGCTTCTTTTCAGGACGAATTGTTAGAATCTCATCAACCAAGGCTAAAATTAGTTGCTAACATAGGACTTAATGAAATATTAAAGTTGTCAGTTTCAAGAAAACCCTCTTGTCTTCTCTCTCTTTTTCTACAGTACCTTGCAAGATAAACCGTTACTTTGACAAAGTTGAAATTACACAGTCATCCAATTAATAACAAATTATAATAGTTGTCCCTGTCCTCAATAATACCCTTCGTCTTCTCTTTTCTCTTTAAGTTTTTGTGATGTAGCAGTATGGAAATTGTAGTGTTTGAAGAGACAAGATGCACATCGTTACAGGACACACACACACACATCATCGAAGCATTCAGTCTTTTACATACAGACAACTAACACCCACACACAGACAAATAGATCCGCCGTACAGAAGCTGCTTTGAAATACAAATATTAGTGACAGAAGGACCTGAAGCCGTCCATAGACCACATTCATTGGTACTTCCGTTTTCTTCAACTACGTAAGACAAAAACGAAAATTGAACTGCTCTGTAAACTCACCCTCCCTCCCACCCACACCATCATCAATTTTTTAAAAATAAAATCAGAGGGAAGATGAAACAAACTTCTCTCCGTCTCTCTATTCTTTATCAACTCTTAACTCTCCATAAAAAGGTCTTCCAGTTTGCCACAAATCGGTTAAAAAAAGAAACAATGTAACTTGCAATTCGCCATCCCGATCGACTTTGTCAACCTGCAGAACTTTTTCGCTTTTCATCTGACGAGGGATGGTATAAGTTGGATTAGAATAAATGTGTCAGGGACAGAGCCAAGGCATACGACTGATACAGTTATCAACAAATTACCACGAAGAGATGCAATTAAAACAAAAATAGCACGAGATGTGGCAAGGAGTGAAGATTCAGCGTCGCTGGATGTACCAAAAATACTTGCATAATATGCACCTTGAAAGTAAATTTGTTTTTGCTTTTTTATTCTTGAAACTTAAAAACTAGAAAAACTTGACAGGTCTCTTTACTTGCCAAGTAAAGATAACAGTAAGTTAACATATTTCAGAGTCGTCAGTTCAATTTGCCAAAAGAGGGCCAAGAAATTCGATTCCCGGCTGTTGAAACATTGATAACTAATGAAACACTGTACAAATGTAGGCCTGTCTTACAATGGAAACTGCTGCCTCATTGGTACCAGTGGACAAAGCTAGAAAGAGTAATTTGTGTTCTTTCAATCTTTCATTGTAGCGATTTTTTTAAATGGAAAATGGCGCCTGAATTATTTCCTTTTTATTAAGATACCACGTTTTTGCGGTCAAACTGCATTTTTACACCAAGAATACATTAATATTTCTGAGCTGCATACAGATGCAGACACACACACACACATGCATACATGGATGCACAATGTACTGAGCATTTTTATATAGAAATAGATCATTTAATGATAAAGCTTATTGATAACTGATAACCTCCGGATTAGAAGTTGATGAAAAGAACGGACAAATGGAGAGATGAAGAACTAAAGAAGTGGACAAGGATGTGACAAAGGGAAAATGAATAATTTTGGTCAGGTCACTGAAGGGCATCGAAGGCCGTGGAAGAAGCAGAAGCAGATGTGTCATGCGGATGATGGCCAACGACGCCAATGCATGCATACGCATATGTTTAGTGTCCAAGGGCATTCATCGCCTATTCCGCACCAGTAGCCAACCATCAACAATTATCTTCACCTCTCTCCCTCTATCCACAAATTTACCAAATGATCCAAAATCCGATTATTGTTAGGATAAAAAAAAGAAAGGGAAGAAGTGAACTGGATGAACCAGGAAAAGAATTCAGTATTCAGTAAGATGGGTAGGATTTATTCGGCATTGAGTTCTTAGAAATGAACTATGTCAGAATGAGCAAAACTGAGATAGAGAAAAGGGGAGAAAAAACAAATAACAAGAGGCAAAAAACCAAAAATGGCAGGTAATTGATTAAAATTACTGGTTGATAGCATCATCAATCCATGCAGATAATTTTTACCGTATTTAATTTTAATTAGCTACATTTGGTAGCAAAATTTTCCCCATGATGTATTCATTTTTGTTAAGAAATATCTGCTTTCTAGATCAAATTATCAGACTAAATTTTTAACTGAACTAACTGACTGATTCGAAATAACAGTAATAGTCATGCGTACACTCTCACTAATACATCAACTCGGCCAAATTCACCAGAAGCAGCACCAAGCAGCTAATCACAGACTCGTGTCTGTGCTGCATTTCCGATAAAAAAAAATTACTGCACAAAGGTACGGTAGTCATTTTTGAAGTACTGTAAAAATTTGCGAAAAATTTTTTCATTAAGATGAGGCGTTAAAGGTCAAAATCAATCAAAAAATATTTTCAAAAACTATTTTCAGAAATAGATATGAAACTAAAGAAAAGTGCTGACGAAATTCTAAACGATAAAGTGGGAGGAAAAAGGGTCTTTTCTTTGCAATTTGAAACTTACCTACAAGCTAAGAAAAACTGAACATTATCACAAAACTGTTAACATTTATCATCAACTATGACAATAATAGCGCTTTATGTTTCTTTAGGAACAGATAAAGACAAAACTATATTAAAACAACAATAAAGGAGTAAACAAGCTGTAATGAATATTACTCGACAAGTACTTTTGGCATTCGCATTCTTTAATGCATCTTTCTCTTTATATCCTTAAAAAGACATGAGGAGAAATTCATTCGAATAATTATTAATGAATAAGTAAATCTGGCTCGGTAACAGGGAAGGATTATTCGGTTAGCTCACACCAAATAATTACCAATCTTCTGACTAACAGGTGCAATAAAAGTGGTATTTATTGTGAGTTTTATTTTAGAAGCCTAGTAGAGCTGTTTAAAATTCAGTCCAATATTTGGGAATATGACTGTATCGAAAGATAAATCCATTTGTAATAAGAGATAACTAAATCATATAGCGTAATACATTTCTTTTGCAGTTGGATGGGATAGCTTCTTTTGGGACGTATCCGAACGAATTAAGCACACTTTAAGAAGAGTTAATTGATCGTACCGAAAGATTTTCATCATTATATGGAATAAAATACAATTTCAATTTCAACGTAAATGTGCATCATTTTATCATTTGTGAGCAGTACGAGAAATGCAGTATGCAATGTGCAATGTGTTGTTTGATGTGTCCTAAGCAACAATTGCTTATTACGAACCACATCCTGAAGAGAAGCATTTCCGAAGCTTAATGTCAGCAGGGGCAAACTTTGCAGAGCTTTGTTACCACCATCAATTACTCTTCACATTATTACAACACTTAACAATCAACGTGCTACCGATCAGATACAAACATGCGGACGGACAGGAATAACGAAAGGTATGGGTATAGCAATGGAGAGAGAGAGAGAGAGAGAGAGAGAAAGAGGGAGAGAGGGAGAGAAAGGTATAACTTTCAAGATGTACTACTATAAGTACAATCTGATCAATCAATTACGGTTAATTTCATTGACAAAATAAATACCACTTTTTGCTGTTGTTGTAAGATATTTTAAAATAAAGCTTTTCTCTTCAGGAAGGGGTGAAGAAAAGGAGAAGGAGTGAGCATTTTGAATGGAACATTCATATCGAGCAACATTCTATGACCCCGTTTTGTTGACTGTTTATTTGTTTACTTATTTATCTATTTACCTGAAGCAATGGCATACCCCATCGACAGAGGAACAGAAGCAATCTGAATTAGACCCTTCCCATTGATGGTTATCTCCCGGGAGACAAACAAACAAACAAAAAACTCGTTTCTCCGAGGTGCTCACACTTGCTACTCCCGAGAGTTCGTTTCATCTGCATGTAGAGAAGAAAGAAATACATACACCAACCTTCACACGCAACGACGATGCAATGCTACGCCTTGCCGCCCGCACCGTCCGTTCTTCCGCTGCAACACCGATGACGGTACGCTCTCTCCTGAACTGCTGCTGTGGTAGTAATGCAATGTGCAATAAGGGAGACTATCACTTACGATTATGGTTACGGTCCCGATTCCGGTTACGTTACGGTTATGGAATGAAGAAAGCTCGAGAATGAACCCCTCGAGAAAGCGACCTCGACGGGACAGGAGGCTGCTGCTGAACAGACACGGGTGGAATGCGTGGAATGAGCATGAAGAATTCCTGTAACGCTTGCCATCTCAGAGGGCGGGGCGGGGGCGGGCCCGCACCTTCTCTCCTCTCTCTCTTCTCTCCCCCTCCAGCGCCTCGGCGATGTTCATCAGCAGCAGCGGTAGTGACCTGTGGTAGCAGCACCTGACCGGTCGTGTACTGACTTCCGGGGCGATATTGACTGCAACCGACCTGTCACACGTACACAACGTGACATTCTTCTCCAGCCTACGTGACTGTAGTTCGATCCAGCGAGGAAGGCTGGAGGAGGCAGAGGCTGTGTTGGATCGTTGACGTTAGACATTCGAGCGTACGTGCTGCGTCTGCGCCACATGAAGGACCACATCACATCATATCGCATCATGTTATTAATTTCATCCTGTTTCCTGTTGTCGTCTCCTTTCTACAGTCACTTTCTATCTTCATGTCATCATCTGGCCATCAAAACTGTCCACAGCCACCATTATGACCACTCTTGACAGACGTACACGCACGTGGGTCATTATAATTATAATCTTGGAGAGAGTATATTGTTGTGGTTTGATTCATGTTGTATTTTTTAGCATATTAACCAGCGCATACTATGGTACCTTATCAGTGAAGTTAGCAGCTGTTTAAATTATCATAAAGATAAAAAGCTGGTTTGTCACAAACACAGTTTTGATAAATTCCCGATTTTTACTTTATTTTCATAATGGTTTGTTAGTAAGGGTTCAACTATTTTGTCAGGAAAGCTACTTGCTGAATAATTTCAAGCAGTTTACTGCTGAACTTTAATGAAAAATCTTCACTGTATTTTATCTCATCAACCATGAAATAAGTTTTGGAAGTGTGATACGGACTAAAATTTTCACGAATCTTTAAAATCATCGAGTAAGAGATGAAGACCTTTCCGAATTTCAGAAATGAATTGCTTCCATCTTCATACAGAATTTTAGAATAGTTTTTGCTAACTTGACTTAATTAGTAGTATGAAATATGAACAACGTGTGAACCAGTAGTAAGCATTACCCGCTTTTGCTATGATCTTACCATGTATTGTAGCTTCTCTCGTATAATTAGAAAAATTCCGAATCTCTGCAGATGGAGGGAATTGAAAAAATTTGATGCAGTATTGAAATTTTACCTCTTGAATCACAGCCTATAAGGTTTATCGTCAGTGCTTTCCAGCAGTAATTCATCACACTTCTTATCAACACGAAGATCTGTACCAATGCTCTTAGCAAACAAAAGCGCATCATTGTCGGGACGAATGTCATAATAATAGCGTTCCGCATATCTTGGTTTGTCCCTCTACTTCAGACCTTCCATTGAGAACTGTAAATTATATATATATGAATAATCATCAAACTTATCTTTTATCAATTTTTAACAAATTATTCTCGAGAAATAATGCTAGCTGAATTGGATCAGTGTTTGTACGGATTTTTTCCAGCTTTCTATCTATCATATCATTAACATCGAGTAGTTTTTTATATTCCTTATGAACTTCGGGAAATGTATTTTGCTATGGATGCCTCTCGAAAACCAATAAATGAATTTTCTAGTGAATGGTAGCATCTTTGTTTCCAGCTTCTTTTTTTTTTCTTTGAAAGCGATACCATGCTCAAGAATAGACAGTTAGCTAGCAGGAGCAGTATTTTCCGGTTGCCAGGCATTGAGAACAATTTATCATTCCCGTTTATCCACTCCCGAAATGAAAACCATTTCACAATCACTCATCATCCTCCTACAACTTCCTATAATGGGCCTGTCATCATTTTACGCATCATTTACATTCCTCATCTCCTCTACGTTATGATCCCCCTTCCTTCTGCTATTATTTATCATTTATCATTTTCTATCATGTTCTGCTGTTAAGTTTCTTTGTTTCTAAGTTTCTTTGTTTTTTTTTTTTCCTAATGCCGAATGATTTTGATGAAGGGAAGTTAGCAAGTAATGTTGACATGTCGAAGTGTCGAGAATTGGAATCATAACTGAGAGTATTACATCTTTTGCAGTTGATTTTTGAAAAGCAACTGGAGTAAAAATTATTCCATTACTTTAAGCTATAATGATATTAACACTGACTTGAAATATTTTTAAGGATGTTTGAAGTTAGCTCAGAAATGTTAATTAGCACTTTATCTCAAGGTTTTTGTTTTTGTTTCGCAGATAATATCTTCCACTTGCCAGCTGATATCTATATTGAAGATATGAAAACGAAACTTTCCAAACCAGTTCCATGGATGGACAATAGTGTCTAGACAAGCTGCCTCTAAGCCAGGTATATTTACTGCTTGTAAGTGGCGGTATTCTATTAAAATTTGCATCAAAATTCTAGTAGCTCCTGCATTTCAGTATGATTATTTATGCAAATATTCATCATACGAGGAATGTTCTGCTCTTACCCTTACCTTCCGGGCCTAAAACCTCTGAAAAAGCCCTGCAATGAAATCAATCCATTAGTGGCATTCATTCATTCTGCTCACCCTTCTCATTGATAATAAATCTGCCTTCCATCAGCATATATCATATTCATTTCATGCCCTTGCACCAGAATTGAAAAAAAAAAAAAAATGAAAATGAAAATACTTTTCTCTACAGAATTTTTCAAAATGATTTTTAAGGTGAAATTGAATGAATTTGAACAAACTGAAATTTATATCATGTTAAACGAGTGAATCAACTGAAATCGAACGTCTGAAACAATTATACAAGATATTGAGACTGGAAACTACGGATCACGCCTAGAGTGGAAATCGATCTGATTTTGGCCAAACAAATAATTTATAGCTCGGCAGAGAAATACGAAAAATTTGATGCACAGGATGCAGATGCCTTAGAGAACTTGTTGAATCAGTAGAGGGTCAAAAGTCAACGAAAAACCAGTGAACAAGTTTCCGAAAATGTTTTCAATCAGCCGTAACAAATTGATGTTATTTTTCTCCAAATTACGACTCGAAAATATCAAAATTCATCTTTTATCTACGAAATTTAATGAACTCCTATTTTCCACATGCTCAAGCAATAGTACCATAATTTCTTTTTTTCCACTAACAACAATTCATATAGCCTAAAATTAAGAACATAACTCTCATCCTTCCGGTTAATCTCACCACTAACCATTAAAAAGAAGGGCAATTTTAATTCACAAATTATGATGTCACATCAGACTGAATAGTGAAACATAGTTTCACACAGAAATGATGTCACTTTCGGGTGAAAATCTGAAAAACAATTTAGTGTGCATCGTCTCTGCCGTAGTTTATACAGTTACTAATGCAATTTTTCATTTTCATGAGACTGAATGGATTTGAAATGATGATGGATGACCCAGTAAATTTCAATCTCGCAACCTTGCACCTCGCATACTGCCTTTATTTTTTTATGAGAGTAATCCACTTTTGTAAAGATAACAGCAGCTTTATCAAAACCGGAAATCAGACAGTCAGATAGGGCACTCGACCGCTTCAAGGAATTTCTCTTCCTTGACGAACCGCACCTCAGCTACTTTTACTCTACTAGTGCATAGAGGAGAAGTATCACCAAGTGAGATACCTGAGACAGTTTGCAAGTTTATATATGATTCTCAGCTCCATCCTTCATAAAGGCATGAACTAATCTCTTCATCACAATGATGGAAGCCAGGTACTTCTGCTGTCTCCTGGTTTCAGCAGCACTGATCACCTCAATCACACGAAATAAGTTTTGTTTTTCTCACAAGCATTCTCAAATTCAAAAAAGCAACAGAGTAAGCACAGAAGTTTGAGTTGCCTTACACATGTAAAGAAAAACCGAAACATCAGTTCTGGCAGTGTAGATCTTCCTCCATAAATTTCAAGCGACTAATAGTGCCTTATACAGAAGTGTACTGAAATTCAGAAAAAGAAGAGAGAACTTCCTAATGAGGATCTTTCTTCACTTTTACAATGTAGGTCCATATTCTCGATCAAGACTTTCTTGAAGTTTCAGAAGATTTCGAGTCACTGAGAAAAAATGGAGGTAGGTGAATTTCCTAACGTTTTATGTCATAAATTTTCGACCAAGTGCCCCAGAAATTCTTTACAAATGTAAAAATCTCTTTATTATACACACAAAGAGGAAGAGAATTCAGTAATGCTTCAGCAGTTTACCCTGAAAAGGAATGATGATTCAGAATACAAAATTATACGAGCATTAAACTGCAAAACAGGGAAATGATAATGATATAGCACAGCCAAAGGATGAAGCTCTCAATATGCCTCACACTTCCCATAATTAAATCCAGTAACTGAGGTGAGCTTGATGAAAAATTACATTACCATCATAACATGTTACAGCAGAATCAAACAGCATCCGCTCCTAATAAGAGGGCTTATGCATGAATGGTCAGAGCAAAATTCAGAAATGAGTGTTAAGAGTGAAGTGATATAATAAAAGCTAAAAACATAAACTGCGATAAATGACAGAAAATCACAATATATCTATTACCTGTAAACGCTATCTCAACTTGATATGTACCATCAAAAAAATCTCAAAATTCATGTCCCATAATATTTAACAATTACTTAAAGCTGCAAAAAATTTCCTTAAAAGGTATCCGGATAAATTTGATTATTGCTGTATATTTTAAACACGTATATGAAAGTGACAAAGTGACTTTTCTGGAAGACCAGCTAAAACTTAAGGAATATGAATATACCCTCAAAGACACTACAATTTTCGAAGATCTAGGTAAAAAGAAAAACACTAGGCCTTTTCCTTTTCCTGCGTCTGATTAGCAACAGTGATATATTTCTTCACAAGTGTATCCTTCAAAGAACGTCGAACGTTTTTCATATTGTGAAGACCCGGAATCACATTACGTAGTTTCTTACCAGGTGAATCATTTGGTGCTAAAAAATTCAATATATTCATTAACTAGTCAAATGATGCACTCCCTCTTCCTTTTAGTTCCCTTTCACCGCTCAATGTTTTATTTCTTTCTATTTATAAATACACTATAAAAAAGGTCGTGAACTTTACTTCTTTCATTTATTACCTCCACTTTCATATCACATTCACTAACTTTCCTTCTCTGTTCTTTTACAGTTTATTATTGCAATTTGTCGGCATTTCTCACATTAGAAATAGCGATTGTGTGCAAAATAAATACCAGAAAAACAAATCAAAAAGTGTGAATGTGAAGTCAATTGTGTCAAAACAAGAAAAAAAAAAAATGAATGTGGCATTAATAACACAATGTAAATTTGTCGATGCAAATTTCAACCAACTGCATCATTATGCCTAAGCCAAATATTTCGACCAGTCACATACTCCTATGTGATCTTGACATCATGTTTTATCTCTTATTTTAAGAAAGAACTTTGAACATTTAATGCCTTACTAACTATTGCTTTGATCATTCTTCTGTCCGTTTTAAAATAAAGAAATTTAAATGAACTCTCACTTTTACTGCAATATAAAGATGTCCGTGATGAAGATGGATTTTGTTTAATTGTCGATTTCAAACTGGCGTGAAGTTTTGAATTTAGTTTTTTATCTTTTTTAGGAGATATAAAGTCAGGTTTCTTTACATTATCTTTCTTCATGCTGTCGTTACTGCTACAGGCTTTGACAGACTGCTCATTATCATTTACTGAAGAAACGTCCATTTTTCTTGGCAGCTGTTTAGCGATTCGATTACTCTTACGTCGCTTCAGTTCGGGTGGTTCAACGGCTGACCCGCTACTTTCTAAGCCATATTATTAATAAATTTTTGGCATAGGCAGTAAATTTGTTAATCCATGCAAGCCAAAATTCAATATAAAAAATGAACGAAATAAAACTGACAAGCGGTAGAAATTTGAGGCATGCAGACCGAGATGCAGAATTAAAAAAATGGATTGAAAACGCTTTTTTTCAAACGGTTTTCATCTCACTTTCCAAAAAACACAAGTTAGAAGAAACTGAAAAGAACAAAGAGTAAACACAAGTGGGAGCCTAGAAAAAAAAATGTGAATTTTTAAAGAAAACTGATGCGAAAGATAACAACCTGATTTATCCGATGAATAAATAGACGTATTCTTCGAGACTGGTTTAACTTTACGTATTCTAGAATGAGCTGAAGGACTTTTAGTACCAATGTCCTTGCTACCTGCCTGCAACTTTTGTCCTTCTTTTAAAACAACTCTTAAGTCCCCGTCAGTTCCTTTACGCTTACGAGACAATGATGACGAAATGTTCTCCAAATCCGTTTTGTCTTCGATCACTGATATTTTTGTATTTTGTTTTTTAATTTTTCTTGAACTTGAGCTTTTGGATGTTGATGGTACTTCTTTAATTTCGTTAAAAATCTGAAAAAGAGGAAAATCTATCGGATCGGACTTATCTATTAATATCTTTTGCTGCTGTTCCAAAATTTCGCTCATTATAAAAAACAAAATTTGCATAACAAAAAATAACCTTAAAAAACCTACTAAATGAATGATTCCATAATCCACTTTATTCATATATGGCGTTTCATAAGCCAGTTTAAAAAGCTTGTTCAGAAAAGACACACATCCATCCTTTACAAGCTTCTTGATATTTTTGTCGAGCTCCTTTGAGAACTTTTCCTTTTCCATCATAACCTGGATATAACTAAATAGGGCGCATGCTCAAGTTTCGTTCATTGTAGTATGATGTTAATATTCCTCGGCTAAAACTATATTATCGGCTCGTAACAAATAGCAAAGGAAGAACATTTTTTCCACTGAGAAAAAAAAGCATCCTGAATACAGCTTTTCTTAGCTGCTTATCTCGACATACTTCCTTGTACTAAACTAATAATCAAATGATGCTTAACCAATACAAAACTAATAAAATTTAAAAATATTACAGATTCTGGATTCTGTCCACATTTTTGCCAAGGTAACATTCCACACAACCAGTAAAGTATATTATATCCCAGTATTTCCAAATCTCCTCTAAATGAAGGAGCACAGCCGCGGTGAGCATCTATTGAAGTAAATAACAAAGTCCCATTATGTGCTAAAAAATAATATAGCTATAAAACCACCAAACTTTAGATATGTGCAACTTAACGTTTAAACCTTTAGACAATGAAAATATTTGGTACCTACCTAACAGACATTTGAAACAACTAAGTTCAAAAAAACAACAACCTTTCACACTAATATAAATTTGGTTCTTCTCAAATTAACTATGCAAATATCCGCATTCTTAAAATGGATAAAACAGAAGTTCTTCTACCTCTTTTTTTATCCGGTTTGTCAACATTTCCTTTCGCCATTCTTGCAAGTCCGAAATCAACCAGAAAGCACCTGGAATAATCATCAGCTGATGCTAATAGTATGTTGTCTGCTTTTAAGTCTCCATGCACATAATCCTGGAAACAATAACTGAAACATAAAAAATGAAACGACTGTAGCTGTAGCTTTAATCCTTACAATATGTCTTCAAAAAAAAGTCTTTTGGATTTCTTAGTAGAGTTGCTTCAATGAGACGGCTGAATCTGAAACTGTTAAAACGTGAATACCAACGTGGTCCTGCATATATGATAAACAATCGACACACTGCTTTGCAACGCTTAAAATCGAACGTATGTCCAAAACACCTCCATTTGCTATACGATAATCTTCGAGACATTTCTCATAACGTGGCATAATCAGAAATCGCAACTTCTCATTATTATACGTAAATAAACCGCTACTTACATATGGAGGTAAGCCGAGATGACTGACTTCTGCAAACGATTCCTCATAATGCGATATGAGAAAAGGAAATCGAAATCGGAAATCTTTATTTATTCAAAATAAGACTACACTGTCGTGTAATTGAAGCAAAAGACAAAAGAACAAACTTTTCTTATTCATCCATGCTTCAAGCTTTTGCGATGTTAGAATTCGTTGAAAAACTGTTATTTCAGTGAAAAGTGGACCATTTGAATAAGGTTCAACTTTGATTGCGAGCGAACCAGCCTTGCCATATTCCTTACTATCTTCCTGAAATTCCCTCATCCGAATATCAAAAAATAAATAAATAAATGGAAAAGGCATTTCAAATGAAAGAAAATGCATGTTTTAAGACGGAAATTTTGAAGCTTAAAGTAGATAAATGGAAAATTAATTTTGACTATATCACATCAGATTAATTGATGAGATGAACAGACTTCCCAACAACAATCTCTTATTGGACATTTATAAGAAATTGCAAAACTTATTCTGTAAGTTTAAAATTTTTTGAATCAATGTCTTGCGTATAGTAACCACACAAACATATACACCCAGGCATACAGTTTCAGATTGTAAGGTTGAAAACCTTCCGTCAGTTTGAAAACCTACTTGTCTTCCAGAATAAATTCGTCCAAAGCCACCGCGTGCAAATTCTTCTTCAATAACGAATCGATGTTTGAGAGTATCAGTAATGATCGTCTTCTCCACTATAATACTTGCTAGTTGGTGTGATTTCTTTTGCGAAACTTTTGGCATTGTTTTAAGAAACAGTATGGTCCTAAAGCGAAAAGATCAATTTTCTGTAAATTTAAATCGTTTACGCCAAAGTGAAGGACAAACATTCTCGACGTCGTAGATATATAATAAATTATTTATTACAATATATTTCTTCCAGGACTATTTAATAAATAAGTTATTCATAAACGAAGAACTGCTCACTTCCGGTTCCTCCAACTACATTCCTGATGTCAGTAATGTTTCCGGAAAGGAGTACAAATGGCCGAAACTACAGAACGTTTATAAACCCTTCTCATTGCATTCATGAATGGACTCATTCTATTCTCTCATGAAACTTATCGATCCCTGTCGTCTCTCTGAATGAAATGTACCCGTGCTTCCTTCAGACGTCATCCAATTACACTTACAATGGTAACAGCGGCAATACCTCATTCTTTCCCTAAATGTCTTCCTATCCTCACACTCAATGCTGCTTAATAGATCTCTGCTCTCAAATCACACGTTTGATGGTAATGTCTGGTAATCTCCTCAGTCCCTATTACTCCTCTTTCAAAATTATGTTTATCGTACACGTTGTAAAATCAAAATCCGCCCAGGTAGGTTTGTATGCGAGTAGCCAAAAATCAATCTACTTTTAGTAGAATATTAACCTCTTCGAGGATTTATTTTCAGCAGTTTCGTGTTAAGTTATAGTTATTTCCTGTGGGATAATTTGTTAATGGAACAAGATTGGTTGCATACAATGCGTAGAGCACCCACAACTGATACCGAGATAATTAATTATGGCAGATGTAATCGGATGTTCTCTGCTCTCTGTTAATTGGCCGTACTACTCTCTGATCAAACTATACCGAATTACGGAGTATCCTTCTGCATACTGGGATGTAGTAGTGAATGACCATACTGCACTGATCACTTTCCTAAAAATACTGGAATTAAATTTGGAAAATATACGGTTAAAGTGTGTGGATATCATGACGCACCTATCAGTTAACTTGTCCATTTTAATCGAAATACTTTTGAAATTACTCCAAATACATAGCATGATCAATCGGTTTTTTGCTTTAGGATAACTTTCCGCTCCGACGGCAGTTTACACTGCCTGAGAATGGATGCCTCAGGTTCGCTTGATACATCGAATACAACAAATACTATTATCGAGAAAACAAATAAGTAACGGTTTCATTTTTGATTAAGTGTAAAACTGACTGTCTTCTCTGTACATTTGTTCTGCTGAAGAAAATAATGTCTGCATTGTGGTTATCGTTATTTGTGAAATACTGTAGAAATAAAAAAGAGTACCTGCACTGTTGGAAGATAATTAACGGGACTTTAAAAATACACATCCTTGAGATCTTAGCATTGATAATTTCAGAACATTTTTTTCATTAAATGTTTGCAGGTTAAAAATTAGCTCAACAATAGAAAATAAGGATGAAAGTAATGAAGATGGCACATTCACATTGAAAGGACCATCGCTACCTACCAAAGGTATTTCATCCTTGGAACATGGTGCAGGAACTCCTTCACAACAAGCGAGTACAAAAGTATGTGGCTATTTAATTAATTGATGCAAAGTTGTTTAAATGATTTTATGATGTTAACATTGAATCTTTTGCATATTTTCGTTTTGGTTATGCCTCTGGTCTCGAATATCTTGGTTTCGTTCAGCCTTGCTCGTTAAACTTTTGCTTCAGTTTCTTTATGCAGTTAGTAATATTTTCTATATGATACTATCTATATTACATTGAAGTTTCTTGCTCTTGCATTTACTTCATCGTATTTTGGCATATATTAGTGATATTCAACTTTCACCAACACCAATTTACGATGTTATGAAAATGCAGACATACTGTTCACCACACTTTCCTTTTTTTCGATGTTAAATCAGAAAGGATGGGTAGAAAATTTCATATGAATAAGTGCAGTGTATTGTTCCCATTTTTCAGGTGTATTATCATATTGATGACGAAATGGTGCCATATTGTACTGATGTTATGGTGCCACCTGATAAAATAACACTAGGTGACTTCAAACGTGTATTAACAAGGTCAAATTTCAAGTATTACTGCAAGGCTCCTGCTCCAGATTCTGGAGTCTTCCCGTAAGTTTATCCTCTTGCAAATAGTCTTTAGTACTGATTTTAGACTTTTTAATTAAAGTTTGGAACTTTCCAACAATTCTTCCATTTCCCATTAAATAGAGGTATAGGGATTTTTTAATATTACCAATTGAAAGAATGAAAGTAATCAGTATTTATAAAATTTTAACTTTTAGAAATGACATAAAAGCTTTACAATACGAGATAATAAAGCGTCAGATTTATAGAGAGGTAAAAGTGGAGATACGTGATGATAGTGAGTGTCTCCATCGGTCGGCAAATGGTCAGTTTGAACTCTTCCTGCTTACATCAGAAGGTAGTAGCCATTCTGATGGTTCTTCGGGTCTTCCATTGAAAAGCGCGCGATTGATGGTGAGTAGGACTCCCTGACGAGTTCTTTATATTCAAGCCAAAAAGCATCATCCGCTGTTGATTTTGATTCAGGAATGAAATTGTTAAAGGTAGAAAAATGCAGAGATTTCGAGTAGCCACCAGCAGATAATAAGTAAAAGTAATGAATTAGAACTCTTATAATATTTCCGGTTCCGGGCCCAGCACCAGCCATGTATCCCATCGGAAGTATGGCTTATCGACAGGCGGTACAGCAGTTCGATCAGAGCAGTAATTTTTTTTTTTTTAATTTTGTGTACTGGTTAAGGCTTTAAGAACATTCTTAAAATTTTGTTTTTCACTGCTTACAAAGAAATAGAGTTTGTTGTAGTGGTCTCAACAGATTCTGATTCGTTCATCAGTGATATGAGAGCTCTGCCAATGCAAGTAAAAGGAATGGCGAGGCGGCCATTTCCTCAGCAGTATCTTCCACAAGGTTTGTTCTATTTCTGGCTACTCCATCAGTTAAATATCACCCTGAGGGATGGTAGGAGTTTCTGTAAGCAGAAAGTGGCATGTTGTTCTTTCTCTAAACGTCCTTAAATATTTTAGGTTAATAACTTTAAGATTTTTTCAATTTTATAGTTGTAGGACATCGCAGTGGTCGACGCTTTGAAGATTCAACATTGGGCTCCGAAAGTGACGCTCGGTTGTTTTCGGATGATGACGACCGATCGAGGTTATATTTGTTTGTAATACTAAATAAGAAATTGCTTCTTTAATTATAAATATTATTTGTCTGGTAAAGATGGAATTCAAGTCACTTCTTTGATTTAGTGCCCATGAATGATGAAATTGAAACTTATAAATTTTGTGTATTTATGTTAGTGAAGAAGTTGCAATCATCTTATTCTTTTTTGTTCCCTTTTTATGTACTTGTCAGGAATAAAATTATTCGAAATTTTAAAAAATTTAGAGTGTCAACATCAACTGACATTACCAGTGTTTCTCGGCAGCACCATGCTCCTGCATATCGTAAACGTCGAAATCGGCGAAGGTTTCGGCAGCCTTCACGAGCTTCATCCTTTAGCAGCATAACAGAAAGCTCAATGTCACTAGATGTAATCACAGTAACATTAAACATGGATACAGTAAACTTTTTGGGTATCAGCATTGTTGGACAAAGCTCATCTCGTGGTGATAATGGTATTTATGTGGCTAATATCATGAAAGGTAACTGATTTGATTATATTATGTGACATGTTAGTATTTTTTAAATTTTGTTTGAAGTAACTTGTTTATGTGTTTTTAATACGCATTAGCATTTTAGGTGGTGCTGTAGCATTAGATGGACGAATTGAGCCGGGGGATATGATCTTACAAGTAAATGATATTTCATTCGAAAATTTCACAAACGATCAAGCTGTAGACGTTTTGCGTGAATCAGTCGCGCGGAGAGGGTAAATTAGAAATTTTATGAGTAAGAAGTTTGGAAATGGCTTTGAAGTTAATTTCAAATCTATTTCCTTCTTGGTTAAAGTTTACTGAATTTTTTTTTTAAGTCTTCACTTTTCAAAAGACCAAGTTCTGCTTTCCAGACCAATTAAATTGACAGTAGCAAAAATGTGGGATAGTGGACCCAGAAGTGCATTTACTGTTCCGCGACATCGAGATGAACCAGTACGACCAATTGATACTCAGGCTTGGATACAACACACCAATGCCATGCGTGGGATGCCATCCATTCTCGAAGGTTTCCTCTTTTTCCTCAAAATTATACAGAGTTCTTATTTTATAACTATTTTGAATGATCGATTGTTTGATAACATTCGAGAATTAAGGTTTTCTATTCCTGAAGACTGTAAAACAATTGATGCATTTTTTTTTTTTAAATTCAAGTCTAAAATTCCATAACTTCATAACTTCCTGTTCAGTGCATGGAGTTTTCTAGGATCTGAAGGGGCTCCAACTCCAATACCTGGTCAGTATGGTCGACCTGCGAGCAGCAGTACCGCAACATCAAACGGTTCTGTTCCAAATACCATTGTTGGTGGAGGTAAGGGCTTCATGATTCTTTTTTTTTTTTTTTTTTTTTTTAAGGACTATTAGGAACTTCTTCTAGACACTGGGACGAACAAAAATTTCACGTTTGTTTAATTTTTACTTAAATCTAGGGAATTTTAATGCTATATTATTAATATATGTATATTTTAGCTCATTTTCGGTTGGATGCTATGACGGATAAAAAGAAGGTTGTTCAAATGATGGTTATGCCAAATTCTGGACTAGATATCAAGAATCGAACTTGGCTGAAGATTCCGATTCCGATGTCTTTTCTGGGTAAGATTTCTTTACCTTGACTACTTTTTGTAGAACTCTTAGAACCTCTGCTTCATCTATCAGCTTTTATTGAACATTTTTATTTGTGCTGAGACTGATAGGACAGAATGGTTTTTTTCTTCTTACTTTTTTAATTTTATAGTTTATGGATATTTACATGAATTTTGTTACTATCATTTGCTTTTTTTTGGCAAGTTTCATAATGAGGGTTTGGAATATAAGCTGCTGAAATTTGAAATGAAGTTAATAGTCATCAGTTAGTTAATCTTATTTATTTTATTGCCTTTTATTTTCTTTTTTGGAAATTCTCGAGTCTTTAAAATTTCTTGCAAAAGGAAATTTACTACTGAAGGAACAGTTAATCACATGTATCAATAAAAATCTATTCATTTTCAGATGAAGCATCCCTGAAGAAGTGTTACTTGTTTATTATTTTTAGGCAGCGATTTGGTTGATTGGTTAATGGAACATGTTGATGGTCTACGTGATCGAAAGGATGGACGCAAATTTGCTGGTGAACTATTGAAAGAAAAGTTAATCAGTCATGTGGTCAATAAAATCACCTTCACTGAGCAATGCTACTATATACTGGGTGAAGAATGTGCTGGTTTGTTGCTACAAATCTGAATAGAAATTGATATATGGCTTGAAGTTTTTGTCCACGTGTTGAAATCGTTCAAATCTGCTTGTTGAATTGCTAAGCGGTTTTCTCTTGCAAGTCAGGCGTACACTTTTTTAGTTACTTCTATATGTTATAATTATTGAATTTTTCCGGATGAAATTAAATTCAGTTAACAACCAGTTTAAGATTACGCACGCTTACGACAGAATCCTGGAGGTGATGATGCAGGTGTTCGAAGTGAGGTTGGTTCGGTGCTGCCACCACCACCGCCTGGGCTTGTTGCTGCTGCTGCCGCGCAGCAAAGCGGACGAGCTTGGCCACAACCAACGATGGTACCCCAAAGTGCTCCTTCAATGGTAAGCGGTGTTGAAAATCCAGCGAATGTTGATGGTACCACGCGATTCTATTTAACTAATCTTTAGAAGAAGAGGTCTTACAGCCGTAATATGTTATTGTCTAAGTTTTTTAAGCGTTCCCTCTTATTTGTATAATCTTCCAAAGTTTTCTTTTAGCTACGTATTTATATCGTTTTGATTTAATTCTGTTTTCGCACTTACGGTTTGCGATTGCAGAAGTTTCTTCTCTAAATATCAACAGAGAAGGGGAATCAAATCATTAAGTTCTTAATCTTTCTTTCTTTCTTTCTTTTTTTTGGAATAGATTCGACACGATGATTTTTGCATCGTACATGAAACAATACGTTAGGCTTACCTAGAATTGGGCTTTTGGTCCTTTTTATTTTCACGGTCTTGAGAAATAATGAAATATGGTAATGGATTTGCTCTGCAAGATTGCTGTGCACTGATTAGCCGGTTTCTCTCTCATGGTTTGTTGTTTTTTTTTAGCAGTGAAAATTTTGGAATCAAAAATCTTTTCAAAATTGTGAACTTGACATGATTAGCAGAGAAACTTGCATCAATTGAGTATATGATTAATCAGTTAAATCATCATATTTGTTTAAATGACGTTAACGTTTACTTGTTTTGCTTTATCTATAGCTTTACAGCTCCGATTTCTCTAGCCAGTACTAACACTGAAAGATTTTCATTTTTGTGAGAAGTTAGCTTAAGTTTTATTTAAATTAAATTTCCCTTACATATTAAGCTACGTATTAAATTTCGTTATAAAAACATCGCGTTTTAAAGGACAACTTGAACATTTTGCCCAAATATATTAAATAAGAAGTATGAGAACGGCATAATGAAAATGATCATGATAATCTTTATACATATTTTTCCTGCTGTGATATTCTCTATATTCAAAGCATTTTTTACTGGTCAATTCGTATTTTCTAGATTAAAGCGAAAAAGATGTTTGGCGAGATAAAGAAATATCTTCGTCTTAGATTAACTTGACAAGTTTTTATGACTGAGATCAGTGGGCCTTTGATTTAGACGGGTAAGTATGTAGAGTTTTTTCAAGGATCTCTTTTTTGTGCTCTACCCTCTCACGAATTTGAGTTCCTTCATGCGTTCTGTAACTATTTCCTTTTAGTAATTTCGTTTCACATGGTATGTTTAAGACTTGATAGTAATTGCACCAACAAAAGATTTTGCATGAATTCTAATGCCATACGCTGGAAAAATCTCGTCAACTAACAGTACCATATTTTTTCTGTGCTTCATACAGTTGAATTCGTTTCTTCCACTTCATCTTCAACAAATATAACCAATAACGATCGCATGTTCCAACAGAAGCTGCACATATTTCTTTTGTATAATTTCTGCAAAGCATGTCAAAATAGATTAGATTTGTTCAGTAACGCGCATTTTCCTTTTATTCAGCTGTACTTCCTGGTAAATTGGTGATGCATGTTGTTGACGCAATTCATGGCGTAAATAAGTACTTTATAAGAAGCTTCCGTTTCTTACTGTTAAGGTTTTCTATTTCATTGCTTGATTTCTGTCTGTAGTGTTGGGTTTTATTAAAGCCGAAAACTATCAGTTGAAATAGAAGAATCGAGATGTTGTAACTTTACCTTATTTTAAAAATATTTGAAATCTCTAGAGTAAGTTATGGGTCGAGCGCATGGAAGTGAAGTTGTAGTTATATAATTTACCAGAATAATGAAGGGTAAAGTTCTTCTTATTCATTGTTCTTATATTTTAAAGATTTATGTTATTGGTAAAGAAGGCTTTCTTAAGGTTTAACAATGTAAAATGAAAGTATGAGAAAAAATTTCATTGTAAAAGATTCTTTAATTCGGGAGTAATTGTACGCAAAAAGTAGGTAGTTAGCTAGTGGGTTGTCTTGCGCAGTTTTAATTTGAGCTATGTGATGTCTCAGTGAGAACAACATATGAAATTTTCGAAGATAAGAAGCTGATAATTGTGCTGAGACACCAAGGAAGAAAGGGATTTTGCGATTTTGCACACTGCTTACCCTTACACTTTATTTGGGAATTATACACTGTGCAAGTTGTTCTTTTGTTTTCAATTTATTCGTTACTCTTTTGCTTTCTGCATTTGGGATTTATCTGTTCTTTGATTAGATATATGTTTACACATCTTTGTGGCGTAACTTTTAGCAGTATAAATGTATGCCAAGGTAGATTTCTGCTACATGCTTTGCTTTGTTGAAGAAAAGAAGTGCAAATTTTCACATGTGAGAAATGAAATTTACTCTTATTCATATTGGTAAAGAGGTTAGTGAATAACCATCCAATTGCGATTCCGATAAAAGCAGTTGGGGTTATAGCTTTTGGTAACTTTTGGTAGTCCGAGTAGCCCTGTCGGTTCTTTTTTCCGAGAGCACTGTGAAATTTGGAAGATAGTGAGAAATGTCGCATAAGAGAGGTTTTAGGCGTAATAACTGGTAAGATCTATGTCACACAATTAAATTCGTCTTCGTAATTAAGTACCTAATGTTAGGATCGCAAGTGGGAACTTCACCTTCAAACTTTTCCTTCCCACCACCTCACACTATTTTGCATGCTGCAGTTAACGGTGCGAGTTGTTGCATGAAGAATGACGACTTGCATAAATCTAATCCGGAACATGTAGGAGCTTCGTGTTTACAAATTATAAGTTGTAATGGAAATATTTTTGAAATCTTCATAAAATGGTTGCAGTGGAGTATGGGAAGGAGTTGCAAGTTTATTGCTATTATGAATGCTGAAAGTGTTAATAGGTGGTACGACTAGTTTGGGCAGTTTTCTTTTAGGGTTCAGTTATAATTTATATTTCCTTAACCTTCAAATTTAGTTCTTCCAAAAATAATTCGACACATTTGAAGTTTTAAAAACTTAGGTAAGTGGTTATGCATCCATGCCATTAACACTCTATCCAAGTCAGCAGCCATATGTAGCGACGACAAATGTCGCTGTACCATTCAAAAGTGCTGGAACTGCTGGTGGTGGCCCCGATGTACACAGTCAAACAAGTAGCAATGATGGCTCAAGTGGAAGCGAACAGAGGCGGGGGTACATTTTTAGTTTTTCCTCATCTCGAAGTCTGAATTGCCGTCATGGAGTTTAAAAAAAAAAAAATACTTGTTTCAGACGCGCAATTTTACCACCGGCACCCATGTCATCTGCCGTTCACTCGACTGCATTTTCAGCCAATGTCCAGAAGGGAGCTTCAGTGTCTTTGGCTGCGGGTCCATCTCTTGGAATGGGAGTAGCAAACCGTCTAGAAGAAATCCCACAAGATCTGACATCCAGTCGACAAAGTTTTCGAATTGCAATGAGTCAACCGTTTGAATTTTTCGTTGATAATTTATAGCTTCTCTGACTAGCAACTCTTCGGTAGAACTCTGTTGCTTGCTCTTTCCTGCTTATTTTTCTCTCCTTTTTGCGTTATGCTAGAGTTAAGAATTTCGATGCAGGGTATTGAAATGAGCAACTGCTCTCCGAAATACTAACCATCTTATGCTGAACTTTTCTTGAAAATAGTGCAGATATTTAAAAATGATCAATTCGTTGAGATCACTTCGCAGCATTTTTTTGAACCTCCCTGATTATGTAAACATAATAGAACGTGTATACAATTTCTATACCTTCGTAATACATTCTTCGAAATTATAAGTTGAAAATGGATTTTATGGACGAAGTGAATCTGTATTTTTTCGATTTTTCCCCTGATGACTCGTTTTCTTTAATGTTATTTTTAATTGTAGCAAGCTTTTCTTGAAGCGAAAGTCTTTTGCTAGTTCATGAAATTCTGTGGTAGATATACTTCATCTTTCGAGATTCTTTAGCGTCATGGTTTAAAGACCTTTCAAAACTGGTTTGAATTCCAGTTACATATGTGTTATTTTCCTTGGTTTCTTTTATATGAAAAATTTTCCAAGCAGTTTTGAAGCTGTTGTTTTCGGTACTGTGTCAGTGGCTACGAAATATCGATAGAATTCTACAGAACAATTTTAAAACATTCGCCAAAAGCAGAAATTGATACTCTTCGATTTGGAATTTATTTTTTAAAATCAAATATTTCTCATTGGAATTCATTCACTTCTCTCTTTACTTCCCACTGACATATTGTTGTTTGAAGCTTTTGTTTCGGTCATTTGTATTTTAGGATTTGCTATTTTGAATTATTATTATTATTATTATTTTTCTTTTGCTCTACTAATAAAAATGTTAATGGATTCCACCGTTAAATAATGCTTTACGGTAAAGTTGTTGAAGCGTGGACTATGTGTTCTAGACTTGTTATCAGTTTTTTAAAACTTCCAGGTATCAATCAGGCACATAAAATTACCGTTCACTCATTTACATTGAAACCAATCCCCTGGTTTAGGNATGTTGTATTCTAGACTTGTTATCAGTTTTTTTAAGACTTCCAGGTATCAATCAGGCACATAAAATTACCGTTCACCCATTTACATTGAAACCAATCCCCTGGTTTAGGAAATTTAAAGAACTGTGCAAATTTGACAACGTATTACTTGATTCTAGTCCAAGCCTTCTTCCAGTTCAGCATAAAGACAAGGGAATGTTTGTTTAGATCTGAAAAATTTTAATGCTTTTGAAATTTATATTGATTTTAATCTTATTTGTAGTGATTACTTTGTAAACTGCTTCGAAAATCGGAAATACGGCTCGCAGATGGAAGACGTAGTCTTCGGAGTTGTTCAGTGCTACAAATATAGGAAATTTAATTGCTTCGTTCAATTCCTGTGATTTCCCAAATTGATTTTTTGACACTTGATTTCAGGATGTTTTCATCACGCCTTTATTTTTGATCTTTATGGTACCGCGATATTCAAAAATAAATTTTCCCGTTCTCTGAGTGCAGCTAAAGTTTTCAATAAAGTTGTTTCCCAATATTTGACTTTAATACTGAGCAAAAAAAAGCAGCGAGAAGAGAACGAAAAGGGTAAAAGTACAAGTCATGTGCTATAACGGGGCAGCAAAATTTGACTTACTTTCTTAGATTATTAAACTGCTTGAGATGAATTGGCCGTAACCTTCTTCAGGTGCATATATTATCTTCATTAGGAGTTTCTGAATAATCGGAAAGAAACTCGAAAGAAGCTTTGCTGCATTGAATCTTTCCAGCTGCGCCGTGACTTCCCATACGTGACGCCGTATTTACTGTATCACGGCACAGCAAAATTAAATCTTCTGCATTGCCGAACACTCTACAACACTTTCGAATTTGAAACTGTTAGAATAATGCTACTGTTAGTTCGCTTCGCTTTTAGGAGTTTGATCCAATGGAAACTAAATCGCCATATGGAAGTGTTTCAGGTTTGAAAAGTTACTAATGAAACAAAGCAGTTGCAGTATTGCATTTGGACAAGAAAATTTTTTTTGATGAAAAATTCCTAAAAGTTGCCCAGAGCAAGAGCAACATGTCTAGGCATTTTCTTCCCGATCACTCCAACAAGAACGGCCGCAGAATTGATGCCAAAACGTATTTGCAACGGCTTTCCGGTAATCGGATCGATGACTGATTGTACCTCGAAAGTCATGTCAACTACGAGATGATACAATAACTCGCAGTGATTTTCAGTCTGCTCAGGTATGCCTCTCACTGTCACATATGTGTCATCGATTGTCTCGATTTTAAATACCTTGAAAATAACTCATTTACTGAAGTCTTCTATTATTTTACAGAAAAATAATGATAGCTGAATAAGGAAGTCTAAAATTTTACAAAATGTTCAGCAACCAAACGGTCGAGTTTTATAGTTCATCGAGCAGTTGGACAACTTTTTGTGGCTTGCAGCTCATAATAATATTCTGAAAGTTTGGTACATCACCGAACTCTCACTTCTGCATATTCACCTGAAATAAAAAGAATGGAATTCCATAGCTACTTACTAGTCTTCGATTAGCTCTTTTATTTTTCACCTAAATTCTCGAACTAATCTTGATTTCTTTTCGTTTGAAACTCTCGTTTAATCTATGTTTTCTTAGTTTTTTTTCTTTAGGAAAAAAGATTGTGAAAGGAAAACAAAAATTAACAGAAAAAAAAAATCAAGTGGCAAGAGTAACGGCAAGAATCTACAGTTTAAAGTCTCTATTTGTGTATTGAAAGAGGGAAGTCCATCGCTTCTTGAGAAAAATAAAACTGATGCTTGAAATCAGGATCTAAAGCCAAAGAATCTTACAAATATTCACCGCTTTTCCGCTTATAAGTTGTGCAGCAATAAATGTTGGAACATGTGACATAGTAGGGCTTTTGTTTCAGCTTCTTCACACTCCAAACATCGCACAAATTTTTCCATTTCAGCATTAATTGACTTTCAGATGCACGCTGCAGTGCAAAAAAAAATGTTCAAAACAAAAAAAAAGAATGAAGGCCTTAGGCAAACTAAACGTTGTGTAAAATATTGGATTTGATAAAATGATAAACTTATCAGATATTCTAATGAGAGTGACTCTTCAGAGAAGACACAAAGAAACTCACTTCCCTTCGATATTATAAAATCGCTGTTGATTGAGAAGTATCACATCTCGAGTGAAATCGTGCAAAGGTATCGCTTCCAGACGTATTCCATACTCAAATAGTTCTGAAACAATACTAGCTGAACCAGCTGAACCCACATAGAGAGTAAATGATTTTCGCTTTCCAAAATAATCATTTGTCCTTTTAACTTTAAACTCTTTTCTCTACTTATCTTGGTTCTAAAGAAAAATTGAAGGCTACTGTTAAAAGGTCGATGTTTTTTATACTTAACTGAAGTGACACCAAACAGTATGATGTTAAACTGACTTGCAGCTTTAATAATTGCATTATTACATTTTTGATAAGTAATAAGTTGAAAAATCGTTTTTTTTTTCTTGTTCATACGCATACTTATTCTCGACAGTGCTTAAAGATTGCATGACTAATTAATTTTTTTCGACTTCTGCTGCAAGAATTAATTACTGAATATTGTCAACCCACTTGCTATTCATTTTTGTTTTCAACTGAATGACGACTGCATTAACAAAGTTGCATATTTCATCAATATCGAAAGATATCTGTGGCCAATCAATGTATTCGTTCCAGTGCCGTGCCAGGCATTAATAGTTCCATTGAAATGTGCTGACTTAGATCAATCACTTTATGTCGGGATAAGCTCATCAAGCAACTTACACTTACTGTAATCCTTGGCCACACGTATCAAATTACAGTTTCGATCAGCTACGAAGTGATACGGTTGCGAGTTGCAAGAAAATGAAGTCCGCTTTGCTCACTTCTAATATATCATCACTAGCATTATCTATTTCAATTTATTCAATCCATAGTGAACCAAGCTTGGCTACATTCTGCACGATCTATTTGCATTGCTGTGTGTTAAACAAAAGTGTTAAACTTGCATAGTTTGTTAACAAAATAAATTAGGAGCAATGAAAACTTGTAAACAAGACAAAAAAATTGAATTAATTACATCTCAAATTAAATTAATTAATGGAACAGTTCGAACTACCAGACAGAATGAATGCAACACTCCTGAAATGCCAATATATGCGAATTGCTGATGTGATAAGCTATATTTGTTATTACTTGGCACGGATATTTACTGCGTCATTTGAATCAAAAAATGACAACTAATCACAATAAACGGAATGTTTCACGAACAAACCTCAATTTTATAAATAACGTGTTCCTGCTCGTATGCTTTTATCAGCATGCTGTACACTGTAGTTACTTAATTAATAAGTTTAACTTTTACTTCCACATGGAAAAACTTTTTGCCACTTTTTGAGCTGCACCTATAACATAATACTTCTGCAAAAGTTAGTCTAAAATTTCAAATCTTCATAGGAAGTGCTAAATCTTAAAGGGTTAAAAGTATAATTCTGACAACATGTTCCTGGTTTTTCTACTTTGCTAACTCAAAAGGATAAAAAACAAAACAAAAAATATAGCCAATATAGAACTGCTCCAAAAATGATAGCAGAATACTGGGATGATAAATACTTCTGTTTCACGCAAAATGAAACTACTGATAAAGGTGAGGATGGAATTATTCAGTGATAAAAGATAACGATTTTGTTCAAGAGAAACCTTTAACAAAGAATGCATTCCGGGTTGAATTCGTGTAATAATGCAACCACAGAGCACCATCAGCACATTTTTCACAACGAAATATTGCTCCTCTGTAGCATTCTTGTAAATTGCAAAGTTTACAAAATAATGTACTGAATTCAATCCGTTGAAGAAATTCTGCAAATTAAATTTTAGTAATATCATTTTTTGTGACCCTTGACCTTTAATTTTTCTTCCTCTCTTTTCTTTTTCAAATTTATGGAATTAGGATGTTCAGCTCAGGAAGCGGTTCTTCCGAATAGTTTGATCAATCAAAACACATAATATTTTCACGACAATTTCCGTGATAAATAACTTCAAAATAATCATTTATCAACCTTGCCGATAATGAATGCATGAAGACATAAATTAATCAGCGAAGATGCATAATCAAAGAGCAGAAAATTTAGATCGTCAACATCTGACACCTGATGATATCACGGATAATTCAGCGATTAGATTCCGTGATGCTTCGAAAAAAGGCCCCAATTAAAATAAAAAGAAAATTAGAAAATTTACCCGAAAAAATTAGCCTCATAATTTGTTTGCGTAAACTTTTAAAGATGAAGCTGCACCATAAAACCAGGACTTCATGATCGCAACATACTTTCCATCCATTATCACAAAGATAGTTAATAAAAAAATGGCCAAAACTCTCCCAGAATTGATCATTAGTAGCACCTTGTAAGAGAAAAGTTATGTTTTTTTTTTTTTGGTATTGAGAAATTAAAGTTTTCATGAAATGAATTAAACAATCTTCTGATCCTTTCTATTTTTATTGAAAGTTATCTATCATGCCTTTTCAAAATTAAACTGAAATTTGCAGATAGATATTTCATTTTAAATTTTGTAGAAATCTGACCGCTTCCTTTTTATATTGTTTGACAAAATTAGAATTTAAAGTCTCCTTAAAAAAAGAAACTTTTCAAGCAGCTAAGATTGAATTACTTCCAAAACAACGAGAAATATAATCATTACCAATTGCTGCAACAATTTCAGTGACCAAGTGGGAAGTGTCTTTATCATGATATTGATTATGCTCGATAATTTGACCACCTTTTAAAAAACCAACTTTATCATTACAATAAAAGCTTAATTTTCATCAAAACAAATCTAAAAAAAAGAGGAGGAAATTTTTTTAATTCTTTGAAAAAATATCAATGTTGTTTTTGAAAAAAATTTCGTCAGAATATAAAATTCAAATATTTTAAGCTACAAATGTTTATGAATTTGGAAGTACTAATAAGCTTCAATTTCAAAATGATATATTCTTGAGAAACTTCAAGAAAATCTTTTAGCACTTACACAACACTGTTCCACGTCCTCTCATTATACTTCTCGGTGATAAATTGTCGGGATATTTTATGAATAAAGCCGTGCTATGTTTGCAATTTTCATAAAATTTCAAAGTTTCTCGAAATTAACAAATCTTTACTTGACACTTTCTGCTCTACAGCTCACAATTTATAGTTCGAGTTGCTAAAGTTGGCATAATTTCATTTTTTACCGAATAATTAACTCTTCGTTTAGAAAAAATGAAATTTAGATACTAATGATAAATTTGCAATACCGAAGATTTTTTTTATATTTCAATATTTCACTAATCAGTCAATTCCAGTTTGTTTTTCAAAGAAAAAAGGAAGAAAAACAATTACGATAGTAAAAAACTTTTCTAAAATATTACCATTTCGCGTCAAGACTCTGGATGACTTATTCCACTGCAATTAACATGATTAATTTTACTTCTTATCCCATTTTTAATTAATATATTCAATAATCACTTAAGTACGCAATCTTCAAAATTGTTGTTTAGTTTTCCGCATGTTATTAAATTGAAATTTCCGACAATAATTAGTAGGAAATATTCGTATGTTTCATATATAAAATATTAATTTCGTGACATAAATGCGCTAGACACAAAATAACTTTTGAGGTAAATTTTCTTTTTTGTTTCTAAGAGAAGAGCGCATTAAGGCTCATAAGAGTAGCAATAACTTTCCTTTTTAATACAAGTTTCACACTTCAATAGGATCTATAAAATGAAATATGATACAAAGTTAAATGCAAAGCTTTGATTCGGGAAATTGATAATCTGAAACTATCGAATTTTGAAGATTGGAAATTTTGATAGTCGCTGGCATTCTAACTCATCAAAAATCTTTTTGCTGTACTTTCAGAAGGTATGATTTTTAGAGCAAAGTATATAGTTCCTCATTTCTCAAACTTGTTTTGATAATTTATGGTACTCTTAAATTAGAAACCTTTTGAATAAGCATAACTTTCCGTTTGAATACCAATGTAAGACTCTATGGATTCTCCGACTAGTCAGCAATGGTCAGTAATGAAAATGATCCGGAAATGAATGGATCCTTCTGAAAAGAGCACACTGCCAATTTACTTGTTCAAATCAAGTATTTCCGTATTTTTATTACATATTTCAACATTTCTCCATGATGTATATTGTGCAAAAATTTGTAACGAATTATTCTAGGAACCTGGTATTTCAGGTTGGGACAGTATCAGTTGTATAAAATTGACCAATAAGAGCTGTAATATGCAAGGTATGACTCTATTTCTCTATTTTTTGCTGTTCATGAAACTAGAGAATTTTTGTGGATAGTTTTAAGCTTTCATCATTTTAATTCACAGGTCGAAATTCCACGATTAATTTATTAGAATGTAAGCAGTGAAATAGATGAAAATCATCCTATGATATTCGTAAGTGTATTGAAAATTCATTTGAGATCGGTGGAGGTGTATTGGGAAAAAGTTCTCTTACATATTCACAGGAAATTTGGAATTAAATGAAATGATTCAATTCATATGATTTTGCATGTTGCTGATGTTAACCTGTGAAATCTATTCAATTTTAGAAAATTCAATATTTGAAAAATTTTTTCAATATATTTATAATTTCTTAACCTAATGAAAAACTCCCAAGAGATTTCCGCACCATGTGAATCGAAATTATTCACACAAAATTTTTCGAAACTCGAAATTATTCAAATCAATTTAAACGGAAAATTTCCGAGCAGAGAATTTGCACAATGATTAAGATGTGAAAATGAACAAAGTAGAATGTTTAGCACCGCAGCGCAGCTTCATTTGCATAATTAATGATGCCACAATGGATGTGGGAAACAACAAAACGATAAATGTCTATAAACGTTGGCGTATGAATTAAAAAAAAAAACTGTTGAAAATGATTAGCAACAAATAGCAAGAAATTCATCGATTTCAAAAATGAGACCAACGATGAATGAGAGCGAACAGCAAGCAGCAGCACACTGTGTACAATTAATTAATCATGTGGACAGAGGCCGGCAATGAATGCATGCATGCGTGTATGTTTTCCTCACAATTTTAATTACAATGAAAATATTCCACTGTGGAAGCTTATCACAAACAAATCAATCTTTTAATAAATATCATTGTTTAAGTATTCCTACAAGCCAGAAGTTCTCCTTATCCTAAAAAGCTTCTATTAATTACAACGTTAATTGAATAAGCGATGAAGATTAATACCTGCTTCAAATGAGAATAGATTTTTTTTTGCTGGCGTGATATTCTGGTGTAAGCTTGTTCTTGGTATTTTGAAATGAGATCTCGAAAAAGGAGCGGGCTAAAAAGAGGAAGAATGGTCGCTGCATTCTTATTCATCTCAATTATATCATGTGAGAAACCTTTCGAATTCATTTTTTTTTTTTTCATTTTATCATGAGGGTTAAAATTTCATCCAAAAACATAAATATTTCGTCAGTAATTATATGAGCATTACCCATTTGGAAAATTCATTTTCGGCACTAAACATGCATGTATAAATTAAAAGCAGCCTAAATGATCATGACTCATAGAGCTTTGAAAAAACTCAACTTGGTCATGATTGCCTCAAGATACGTTGAGAAAAAAGGACATTCATAAATGTGAATAATACAGCCAGTTCTAAAGATCCAAATGCACTGCATACGATAGACTTTGCATACGATAGATATATTTCACAGGGAAAACGAATTATCCAAGTTGTCCCGAACACTGTAAGTAGTGCTTTTCTCAAATTCGAAATTTGCTTATTGATAAAAAGTCTTTATCAGACCAATGGAACAATGCAGTAACGCATTAAAAACTTACTTATTACTTGCATGTATGATCCTCAATAATTTTTTCACACGGTTGACAGACCACTCGACAGCAGTAATGAAATTTACAATTGCATCGATCCATTATTTTATGTACCCGCGTATCGAATCCACGATAGCAACACATCTAGAATTCTCAGAATGTTACAGTAGGTAATATCAAAACTCTTGGCACTGTAACCTTTGGATTGATCAATTTATAATATTGCTTTTTTTACATACTTGAAATTGTGAAATTTGTTACTATGATTCACAATCCTAAATCAAGTGAATAAAACTGTTGAGCACATGGAGAGCCTGACAGTGCGTGATATACAGAAACTTTCTGTCAAGTTGAAGAATCATATAACCCTCGTAATAATGAAAAATCTATTTAAAAAAAACTTCCAAAATTACCAGCTCACATCCGTCGATACCGTGTGAGGAAACATTACAGTGCCGTCCATGAGTGCCCAAAATACCATATTCCGGATCAGGTTCACAATAATCAGGAGATGACTCGAGATAAACCTTCATAATAACGAGTATAATATTTACCACACTATTTAATTCATTGTCTTGTGATGTCCAATTACATCATATGCAGAACAGATTTTTTTTAAGTCTAATGAAAGTCCAAATAATTTGAGGAAATAATTAATTAACGTACTCAATATATGTGTTCTCCATTACAATAAATTCAAAACTCGTTAGTAAAACTTTTGCAATTTAATTGAATGTTCACTTGGTGTGACAGTACAAAATAACTCACGAGATCAGCTTTAGTATGTCTTCTGAAGTTAACATTCTTACGGACCATTATCGGCTTATTGTCTTCTTCAACAATTGCTACTTCAGTAGCACCGTCAAACTTATCCTTTATTATCTTTCCAACTTCCCTATAACCATTTAATCACTCTTTCTTGATAAATAATCAAAACAGAAACTTGAAAGTTAAACTTCCTCACGACATCAATCCCAAGCTAAATTTAATTTTTTATTCCTTGTCAGAACAAAACTTCGAAATCTTATGCTCATTTCCAGATCTTCTAATTCTCTGAATACCTTTCGCATTCTCTCGACTTATTGATGATACATAAAAAAAATTAACTGATTATTTTTAGTTTTTTAATTGCTTCCTCAAGAAAAGCGATAACACTTTGAATACATTACTCATTAATTATTTTGCTGCAGTATCTCTTGATGAGATAATGAGAACACAGAAGCTTCTTATCATTATGCTAACTATAGACTGTTACCTAAACGTTGGCATTGATTTCCAGCACGTTCTCATTTCGCATGAACCGCTCAAACCATGACATTTACACTGCTTGCGGGTGTTCAACTCTAATACCTAAAACAATAAGCAAGTATATCATATGCCATCAAGTTTGCATTCCGCAGAAGCAACATCATTTGCACTTTCTGTATCAATTCAGCTCATTCATATGACATCTTCATGCAAATCGTACTGAAAGGAAGCAAAAGACAGATATCTCAAGCACTTGCTTACCTGTCTTCCAGCATTATTATTATGCAAATTCATGATTTTCCGTTCAATCGTTTGATTTTTGCCTCGTTCAGCAGCATCTACAAAAGCTCTAGATACTGCTACACCGTACCGTACATTATCCGAACATCCATTCCAATTGAATTGATCTGTTCGTTTTAAAGCACTCAGATCGCATCCGCACTTATCGATAAGCCCCTTTGAACAATCTCTGTAATGCAACTATGATTTTCCTAGAAATAAAAAATAAAAATAAGACTGAATAGATAAGATTAGCCTAATATACACACCTTGTAATTCGATAAGCAATTCCTGCGGAAGAAATAGCATGCACGAAAGCAGCCTCTCGAGTTCCACGATTTAGTATCATATGACCGAAAACTTTCTTCGTGTTTGGATTGATCAGAGAACAATTCCATCTTGAAAAAAATAAAATAAAATTTCAAAATTTTTTTTTAACCTTTACAATACAATTTCTTTTATAGATTCCATAGCGTTTGATGATAATAATACAAAGATCTGGATAGACCTTCTCTGATGAAACTGATACTGGCATTCAGAATAAGCAAGCTGTGCGCCGGCCCTTATACTATCCATCTGTTCGATGTTGCGGCGACAAAACCTTAACTGCAACATTCACTGTCATATCATTTACGACTTTCTTATCGGCCAAAATGATTCTGATCAATGGATATGATTCGATTCAAAGGTCAAACACTTAATAAAGCAGCAAGGAAGATTCAGTAGTAATGAATTTTAACACATTCAAATTGTTACGATGATTACATTTCTCTTTTTAAGGAAGAAACTAAGAGGCAAGCGTTTTCAATGCCATATAATCGTGCAGGGGTTTTCCAGAAGGTTGACTTTTAAAACAAACTGAAACTTTGGGAATCAAAACACTGCATACATGTTCGGGAGAATCACGATTCTCCTTTTTATACTCATTTTTGAATGTTAAGTCATCATCTTAAAGTGAAGTAGAAATGAAGGAAAGATTCTGAGGAATATGACCTGTTTGCGGGTGAGTCCATGTAGGTGCCGACATGACCACTGTGGATGTAATCGGTCTATCTTTGAACTGGACAAGCTTAAAGCTCTAAAAAAAACTTTGATTTCTATTTATAACATTAGAAAAGTGTTGGAAAAGAAGTTTCTAAAAATTTTGGATGCTAAAAAAAGACTGGATCCACTTTTTATAGCTTGGGATGAAAACGTATTGCTTTGATATCTCTGAACGAGTGAGTATTAATTATTCTCACAGCATAACTGATAAACTGATAACGAGTTACTGATTTGGAGGAAATAACTCCCGAACTAATCTACTTGCTAGTAAATTCTAGAACAGAACATGATGTGCTAATCTCTTAGCAAGTCTCTTCCCAATCATACATAACTGTCATCTGAATGGACAGAGTACGGTAGTTTGCAAACTGTCACAAGCGATGGTTCACAACGATACTCAATGACGATGACTGCCCAGGGGTAGTTAGAGTGGAGTGGATTCGCCTTCCTTTCTCTGTTGCACGGAGGTCGCTGAACAACCAATCGATTTCATTCGCTAAATGTTGTCCGTCGTTTTGAACGAAATTTTCAAATTCACTAAACGATACGATCCATTTTAACTGACCTGTCCATATAGATGTCAGCTGAACTTAAACAGACTAATTAGTAGGCTTTTTCATCTTTAATGGATTAATTTCATCCGCACTTCATACATCTCATCTGGTTCTCCTTTTACGATCAGCAGCAACAACTCTCTACATGTTGAAACGAGAGAGACAACCGTTCAAGACCAAGTTCGAAGTTTTCACTCACAGAACAATGTTTTACTAAACAACGGATCATACAAAAATATGTCACCGAAGTTGACAAAATTTGGTCACCGCAGAGGAATTCAAATGATTTTCTTTTTACAAATATTAATTCTAAAATAGCTCAGCTGAACACTGAATCCCTTTCCTCTTCTATATTTATTTTCCACGCATTCTAATTTGCATAAAAGAAGCAACTTTGATGGGCCGATAAAAGTCATATATAAAAATGTACCGGAACGGCGCCAGCGTAGAATTTTTAGCTCAAACAAAAAACAATGGAAAAAGAAAAAAAAAAAGAAAACATTTAGTACCCTGTACATGAGTTCATAACATTTCACAGATTTAGTTTCTTTTCATTCAAGCAGTGCAAATTTAGAAAGTCGATCATCACTGAAATCTTCTGTAGTTTTTTAACTCAACTTCACATTCTTTAAAAACTTTTCTAAAAAAAATCTCTCAAAATTTTTCTAATAAAGTACGTCTGACAATTTTTGGTTTTGGTCTGCTCTTTTCTTCTCTAATTCCAATGCAGCTCTTTAAATCAAGGAGACGAGAAAAGAGAAAGGTTACTGCCTTTGCCTTGCACTAGAAGTTAATTATTAGGAAGAAACTAACATGAAGTTCCACGGACAAATAATACTAATAGCAAAAATTTCATTCACTTCATAAAACTTCAAATATGATTAATAAAGGATGCTCTGCAATCGAGCTGCTTCTTAAATCATCCGAAATTCAAGTTAAGCAGCGGTCAGATGAAATCAATTTGGTAATTTATTTCTGCTTATGAATAATTCACCCTGGATTTGAACTATCAGTTATTTGGTTTAGTTTCCAAAATTTTTAAAAAAGTGCCATTTCAGAGTAATTTTGGTTACTTCCTAATGTTTCTTATATTGAATATACTATCCCACACCTTTTTTATCAACTATTCTGCCTCATATAAAAAAGTTTATGAAGAGTAGTAAAATTTTACCAATTCTTTTTTTCACATTCATGCATTTAATTTAGTAAAATTCATGAAACTGCTGAGAAAACGAAGTGTCAGTAACTACTAAAATCTGAATTAAGCTAAATAAATTTCTAGAGTTCAAATATAATTGGAAAAAAAGTTACAGCCATGAGATCGCGATGACGTAATCGACGAATGGATCGAGAATGAGTAATAGAAAGATGATATAGTTCATCTCCAAGGCTCGTCCTCAACTTGTTCTCGTAGTGCATTGCCCCAACGTGTTCGCAGAAGCAGTAATCATCGGTTCTGCTGCATTCAGGTAGTGTTGTTCAGTATGAGTGTGAGTGATGAAATTACTTCTTTCACGGTAAACAGATTCTGAACGATACGGAAGAATCGTGTGCGATTGTGATTCAGAAGCGGGAACTAATCAGTATACAGTGCTAATAATAGTAGTAAGCAGGAGAAATAAACTGGTAAATGAGAAGCTCTCTCTCTGTTTCCCTCGTTAATTTGTGACGCTTTGACAAATATTTCACAACTGACTACTGTAGGGGAAGGAGGAGAAGACGAAGGAGGACGGCTGATACGACAAGGGGGTCTTCACTACTGGTTTATACTGCGACAGCCCGAATTTTGTTTGCTTTCTAGAAATTTGTTTCCTTCCCTCTTCTAGTCTCTTGCTCACTAACAGACACTGAAAATAAGATCTGAAAGCTTGATAAATTAGCCCATACGCTTAAGTTAGTCCTTCATTCGCTCTGCTGCTCTCGCAATTCTGAAAATTTTAGAAATGGATGCATTTCGTATTTGACAATTTAAACCAAAAAGTGGAGAATGACAAACACTCGGACACACACACGCGCAAGTAAACGTACAGATCAAGTGGAAATATTGTCGTTAGGTGGTATGCACATGAGATAGGAGAACGGACATAAATTTTCAGGCGATCGTAAATCATCCGATGGAACCCGACCCCAGCGGTGGGCGAATACATTTCCACAGAATTGGTGACAGGTTAGCGATAGCGACTGGGATGGTGATAGTAACAATGATAATGTTTATAGTAGCAATGATGATAATGTTAATTGAGCTGATAGTAATAACAGTGATTCTTCGCCGATGATTGGAAGTATAATTTATTGCTAAAAATTTGGAATGAATCAGTGATATCCATTTAATTGCATTTCATTTGATTTCAATCGAAAACAAATGTACAGCTGAGATTTCTTTTTTTTTCTTATTTTTTTAAATTTTTTTCAGTCCAGAAGTTTACTCTTCAATAATTCGTTCAAGTTTTGAATTATTGGTTTATAGCTTTGGCTTTGAATTAAGAATGTAAAGGCTTTTTAAAAAAAATTTTTTGCTAATTTTCTTCAAAGGAAATTTATGGAACTGTGTATGTCATCCGATAGAACTGGATATAACGGTTTGGCTATGTAATATCAGATTAATAAAACATAATTCCGTTAAGATATTAAAAGAAGGAGAACTTTCTTCTAATGTAAATGATTTAAAATGTTTTTTTTTTTCACAGTTTTATATTTATATAAAAGTTTTTTTATATAAATATAAAACTTCAGTAATTATTATTCAATTTCAGTAATTATTTCGGAAGAGGAATTCTTCAGCTTTGCCTCGAAATAAGTTAGCTAACTGCAACAACGATAAATTCGATTTCCGAATTTGACAAAAAAAAAAGTGACAAAAAATGCCTTTTCTCAAATTTTCGAGTCTTAATAATCAAGATTTATTAGCAATTTAATTATTGTAATTCTTTTTGTATTTGATGCGAAAAAGTTTGCAAAGCGGATCGTAGGCTTTTTTCGTTTTTGAGAAAAAAAAAAATACTTTTGAAAATGCGATGTTTTTTTTGGCCTAGATGTCTACAAGATGACAAAAATTAATGCAGACAAAAACTTTTTTCAGGTCCAGTTTTAAGTGAAGAGAAATTTATGCCAGAAGCAATAATATTTCTTGAAGGAAAGGAATGTTGGCAAGAAACGAATCGCTGGAGGTTTGATGAATTTCGAAGTTATTTCTCACGCGACTGGCATGTGATTTGCTGTCATAAAGTTGGCAAGACTACGCATTTCATAAGTAAGTGGATCCTTTTTTAAGTTTAGAAAAAAGTTAGACCTTCTCATTGATTTACTGAATTACACAAGAAATTTAATGAATTGTTTGGTTGCTGCAATCAAATGGTACCATATTGATAAGTTTTATCATTAGAAGTTACATTTTGATTGTGATAGTAGAAGATAAGTTTATCTTTGTTGCATTTTCCATACAATTAATCTAATTCAATTTTATTATTAATCATCGAAGCAATTGTCTGACGAGTAAAATCATTTTAACTGAAATGAAGAACTGAAAATGGAAGTGTTATCTGACCTCGTTACAATGGTTATGTGGGAGATTTTTTAAAGTTTGATTAAGGAATGGGAAGTAAACAAATAAGTCACTTCAGTCCCCATCTACTGCTCCATGCTCAGGCTCTGAACTCGTATCCGTCATGCAAGTCCAAAAAAAAAATTTTAGCTTGGGAAAATGCATGTGGAAAAAACTGCAGAGGATCGCTTTTTCCATGTTACTTAACTTTTCCTTACAAATGGCCATCGTGCTAGCTAGACTTTCTAACTTTCGATGTTTGCTATGGCTGTCGAAGAATAAATTCACTGTTCCATCAGTGTTAACTAATCGCTCAAAAAACTCCCTTAAATGTCTCATAATTGCACAAATCTTTTAAATTGAGCAATGTGCTTCTTAGTAGAAATTGTTTCAAGAAATATCTAAATTCCAGGAATTAGAAGGAATGGTGGAATCAGAAATATCCCGCTGGAACGAACCATTCCAATGTTTCCCTGTTCCCATGGTAACTTCTGATGATGCTATTGCTGCTGTCACTACTGATATGATTGCTTTTCTGAATTTCAACCCTAGCCTAATATCATCATGTTCAGCTGTCTTCCAGCCATTCAGTGGCACCATCACCACAATTGCTGGCACCACCTGGAACCGCACTGCTTTTACAGTTTTTATCAGTTTCTGATAGGATTCTGATTCCATCATCTTCAAAAGTTGCACAACATCACGTAAACAGAAGCGTTATTTCTTCTCTGTTACTGTTTCTAAAAATTCCAGCTTGCTCAGTGATTCAACTAACTTATTTTGTCTTTCTCAAAAAAAAAAAAACAAATCATTCAGGTTTCCAGTTTTTGAAATTTGAAAGTATTATTATTTCTTGTAATGCCTATTATCACTGCGGGAGTGATTTTCGAATTGCTAAAATTAATTCTGTACAGCGAAGCATTTCACTGTTACAACTGTGCATCTACTCTACCTTCGAATATTAGTAAGGATGCGCAACGAGCATTCAAAATGGTACTTTATTCAACCTATTTGGTACCACCGGTTGATAAGTTGTGCACCAATCCAGAAGATGTCGAATTTAGAACTGTAAAACAAATAACCTGCCCACTGGATGATCAGTGCATCAAAATTACAGTACGACAAAAAGGTTAGTTAACTAATTAGCAGGATATTTTAAATGAAAAGTTTCAGAAATTTGACACTTTATATTTTGCCTCAAGAAAAGCTTTTCATTTTGTTGGAAATGAAGGAATTCATTCAAAATCTTTCGTTCATGCATATCAGCTAAAGAACTCTGAATTTCAAAGAAATTTTCAAACTTAAATTTTTTAAGTACAACATAATATGGAAAAAAAAAACCCTCTAGTCAAGAATAGATTTGGATTTTTCTTTTTTTTTTTTTTGTTGGATTTCATTCTGAAAACATAAAGACGGATTGTTTCATTTATTTCAATTTTTTGGGTTTTCCCCTCAAGAACCAGTGTGTTTTCCTTAACAGTGACTTAGACATTTCTTAATAATCAGTCTTTCTTCTTTCTAGAATTACAGTTCATCATGCGCGGATGCCAAAGCACTATATATCGTGATAAAATGATTGCTAACGATGTGGAATGCTATCACCATCACAGTCCTTCGATCTGTCGATGTAACAGTAATCTGTGTAACAGCAGCTCAAAATTTTCAGTTCAATATTATATATCTCTTTTTACATTTCTTATCATTTTATCAAACTTTTCATAATTTTTTTATTTTTGTAAAATTTCTTTGTAACGCAATGTAGCATAATGGTTTAGGATACTTTTGCTGAAGCAATTATGAAAAGTGATAATTTTTAAAACAGTCGTCTAATTTCCTAAGAATGGAATTTAGACAGAAATAAAAGCTTAAATATCGAAAAAAAAATTCCAAAAAAAAAAAAGAAGGATTATTTTAATTTTAAGTTATTGGACTTAGAAAAGCTCCTTTTGTTCATTTTATTTGTAAGATATGTGATTCATTGAGAGCACTATGTAAATAAATACTGTTGGAATTATATATTAAATGTTGTAGATGCTCCAAAAACTAAGCAATACATTAGAAATACGTTGTAAATGTCAAAGTTCTATTCGCAATAAAACTTAGTTTTATTCCTTACTACTTTAATTATTTATGACGCTAATGATGATTCAAATTTACCTCTCCAAAAAACTCAAGATAAATTTTCATTCATTAGCAACCATTTTTTTGTTATGATGATGCTTTCTAATTCTTTAACTCGATTTTTCTAAATTTTAATTTAATATTTTTTACTTTGATGTGAGCATCTAATATATTGGCGATACAATGATCATGCGTCATTAATGTGGAACTGAGAATACTCAAAGTAAATTTACTTAAACATCAGATTTTCACGTTAAAATTTGAAGCATGAAAATTCGGACAGTTTAGAGAGTAGCACTTAAAATTGTGAAAAGCAATTTGGTAAAAATGCTGAAGCCTGGATAGTAGAAGTTAGGTCGAATTGGCAAACAGGTTGAAACTAATTTACCTAAAAATTTCGAAATTATTTCCCTCTCCCTCCCGCAAAGTTTCAATATGTAAAGGAGGAAATTTTTTTTATATATCGCTTATATTAAATTTCAATTGCAATAGTAAATTTGCTAATAAATTATCCATTTGAAATCATTATAAAAATTACTTCCTGAAAAACTGAGTTCTGTTCAGTGTTAATTCAGGAAGGAAAAAGTGATTGTAATCAAATTTCTCACATCAAATGATGCACACAGTAACAACTGGTTGCTTTTAAGAAGTGATATTCTAATTTTGCAAACACCTTACATAAATTGCAAAAAATGAGCAAATATATTAACAAGCAAAACTAAAACAATCGAACAATACCAAACTGGAATGAGATGATATGCAGATTAAGAAAGTATGAAGACATGGAAATTTTTGTTTCATTCCTGAAATTTAGTGGTATTCCTTGCACTCGTCACGATTCTCTCGTTCTACGAATTTCAAACTAATTAAAAAATATCTAACTTCCTTTTCTCTTTATTGGGCAAAACTGGGAAAAATTGATAAGCCCTAAAAAATGAAATTTATCAAAAATTATGGCAAATTTTTTTTTTTTTTTTTTCTAGTTAAAGTTAATAAAAAAATTTGATCGCTCATATTTTTGAAGTGTAAACGGATGACTGTTTGAAACTGAAAAGGTTTTAGAATCATTTTGTCATATGTATTACGCAGTAAAACATTGTCAAAAATACAAAATTACTGCTTCTACTACATGTTTTGCAAGAAGCTTTTGTAAAGTGCAATGTACGATGACACATTTGTCAAGAGCAGTTGTTTAAACTTTTCTCGAGATTGTATAATTCAAGAAACTGTTCCGGTGGATCAATCTGGGTACAAACCTCTACAAAATACCAGCTATTTGGTAGCAAATTTTCAATATCCAATTCCAGGTACGTTGTTTCCTGGAAAACATTAAGACATATGTGCATGCTTATTGACCATATAAAGTTTCAATGATGCTTATCTTACTTGACTCTCAATTATATTTGCTTCCGTTCAACAAGGAACTGATCAGGAAATGATAACGATTTATCACCTATTGAATGATTAACAATAGCACTGTATGATGGATGATTGTGATATGGCATCTTACATAGAATCAGTGTCCCTAAAAGATATCTAATACCTACAGAGAAATCTTTAACGGAAGTTCCCAAATGTCGCCTGCGTATTTGATCGGTAACGCTGACACGAATCTTCGTCCATTGTTGAAAAAGATAGCGATCGCCGATGGAAATCCAAATTGTCATCGAGATGTTCGTGATGGCACGGACCGAAATGGACATCCAGCTGTTGATGCATTCCACGGAGAAGTCATTTTTGCAAAATAACTCGAGATGACACTTTGAGCAGTTGCTGCTAGTCTTGTAGCAAACCAGACACCATGAATTCATTGTAGTCATTCCTGGAAATGATAACAAACTCTTTGCTATTCATCCTCCTTGTCTATTTAATTGATCAGAGGTGCTTCACTAAAATCTTAGGCATTTATAAATTTAAAAAAAAAAAAAACAAAAAATGAATTAAACAAATTCAATATTTGAAACGACTTGGTCGGATGTTGAATGTTTGTCCTTGAAAATGCTTGTATACAGCTCCATTTCGAGCCTCCACATAGCCCAGTGTTAGTTCTAGCTTATTACTGCAGTTGCTCACTTGTAGATAGGGCCACATCTCATCAGGTATTTCCAGACATATATCTCTTCCTCATATATCATTTTCTCCAACAGCCAACGATTTCCAATCACTAAGGATCAAATTTTTGTTGATGTCACATTGCAACATACTTGTAACTGCAAATTTAGACACATGCAAGACTGGTGAGTTCATCGTAATCTGTTATCCTTGAACTTTATTCAACAGGTAACTCTCAACTCAGCTGTGGACTTTCTGTCTTGGCAGCAATTTAGCGTATCACAGTAAAAAAAAAAAAAAAAAACTTTTAATAAGAAGTGATAGTTCATCTTCTACTTCACTTGATCCTGGGATATATTATTTTATTTTATTTTCATGTCTGAATTAACTGACTTGTATTACGTGAAGCGGAGGTTGAAAGACGATAAAATCAATGATTTATAAATATTATATACAATTATTGTTTAATAAGAGACTACTAGATGTTTAATTTGGAGTTTAATTATCTGAATCATAATTATTACTTCTTTGATATCTAGAATATTAAAATTGAATTATAAAGCTTAAACAAATATTAAGCAAAATTTATTAGTATTTTCTTCGCTGTTTTACTCACACCATATGCTTAATTAGCAATTAATAACCAAGATTAAATTCCTGCATTTCAAAATTAATAAAACAGTTGATAGGCATATTTTACCAATTAAATGAAAAGATTGTGACTATCGGTAACTTTTTAGTAAGGAAATGACTAAAACAGAGCAAGCTAGTATCATTAACTTTCAATTGCAATAATATAATGACCAAAAAGGTCTTCATTGAAAAGTTCAAATCTTATTGCTCATCAGGAACAGTTCCCTTTTCGCAATGTCTATGGCATGGTATAATAGTATTTCGATTTGCTCTGAAATATATTCTTTACTATTAAGATTTAAACTTCGACTGACAAATCTTCCACCCATTCCACCTTAGCTTCTTCATTTAAATAATTTTCCTAAGAAGATAACGAATTTCTCGGATCCCTTCTGAAATCACTCACTTCCAACCACAAATTTAAAATGTTTAGAAAATGAAATTCATTTATGAAAGTTTTGACTTGGTGAAACGAAAGAATCACATTAAGATCAATCTCTCAAACGCTGCAAGCTTGACGTGTTAGCTATGATGAAAAAATAACAGATAGAAGAAATGTGTATAGGTTTTAAAATGCTACTGCAATAGCAATATAAAGGAATTATTGCACCAACTTGAGAATACCATTCGTCTGACAATAATTGTTAACGAAGTTGCTCCTTTCAATATTATTTCATCCTCATTCTCATCTCACAAATAGCACTTCAGCCGAGTATGAAGGTCGAGATAATGATTTCTTTAGGCTAGATCGATTAATACTCTAGGTTAGATCCATCACTGCTAAGCTTTTTAACAGATAAAAGACCAGGTAAGTTGACGTTTGCGATCAAGATTAAAAACCGCCTGTTTTCACGCACCATTTCTATCCTTCCAAGAAAATTAACTTTGATGAATATAAAAAAGGGCAGCACTGGTCAGGCTTCAGCTTTGTGTGTTTCCGCAACTTTAGAGAATGTTTAAATATGAAAGTTAACTTCATCTACCTAAAAAGCTGTACTTTCGTTGCTAGTTTCAAAACATTTTGCATCTGAAAGTTCACGGCGGACGTAAAAAAAGATGGATCATTGTTAGATTTTGGTATGAGTAAATTTCAACAAAATTTAAATTTTTCAATGGCAAGGAAAAAAATTGGAGAATTGAAAAGAAGCAAATAAATTGTAAATCACTAAAAATAATCATTTTCATCCAGAAAGCTTTTACAATCGTTTCTTTTAAGAACTATTTCGATAATGGAAAGTAAATTTAGTAGCAAAATTACTGCGATCAGTTTACTTTTAATTCGTTTAAAACATTCTAATCTCATCCCTCTTATTTCCTACTTCAAATAGTATCTGCAGCAATATTATTAGTCGATCAAGTATTCAAAAAAATTGTAAGTTTTGATGCTGATATAGTTTCACTTCCATCTCTCTGATAACTTAATTAAATCCAATTTTTAGCAAAATTCACACTAGAGCCATCCCAATTATCTCATTCCTAGAATTTTCTTCTACGGAAATGTAAGATTTAATTATTAATATTAAAGATGGTTGAATGGATTTTTAATGATTGAATTTTAGATGAGTTTATACTTCCAAAGTTTGAGAAAATAATCAAGGTTGCAAGTGACTAATTAAGCGACCAGCGTCGGGAACTAAATCTAATGGCTCATTGACTGCGGTTGTTTTTGCAAAAATTTGAATGGAAAAGTTCTGAATGGGTACGGCACCTGAATTCCATTTGTGTAGTCTAACGTCTGCTTGGAATTCCATATCAAAGAACAATGGGCTTGAGTTTCACGTGGCACAAAGTGAGACGTGTTGAGTAGAGCGTCAACAAATAAAAGTTAATGTATTTGGAATTGACAGATAATGAAAAGATGAGAAGTCAAAGGTCACAGTGAATTAAAGAAAGGAGTGAAGCAGCTAGTCCTAAAGTTCAAAAACAAAGGATGTGATGAAATTAAGGAACGAAGAGGTGGGAAAAGAAAAGATATAGATGGAAATGTTTCGGCAGATGAGAAAGGAAGAAGAGAGTATTGTTGAAATATTTTGTTGAAATCATGGCTGTAGATGTGATTGTGCCGTGCAGGATCGAATTAACTCAAATCAAATCAGATTGAATTGAATCGTATCGGATCGAATCGAATCAAGTCGAGTCGAGTGAAGTTGGACCGAGTTAAGTCGAGAGTCGGCAAAGAGTGGTGTAATGCAGCGATGTCATCGTCACTATCACACTGTCACCACTGCTCTCGTTGAATTTACTGCTGCTGTCACATCTGCTGAAGTGGCCTGTACCAGATTGCTGATCTGTTTAGCGCAAACGGTCTTCTTTCAACTTTTTGACTTCAGAAATTTGAAACAAGCAACAATGTGCGCTGAAGTCGCAGCATTATCAACTTCAGCAGTTAAAACAATCTCAAATAACTTCCGTCTGCTCCGATTTCTATTCCATATTTCACTGCTTTCCTGGACAGTGCTAGTGAGTGGTCTGGATGATTACAGTATTCCTGATGATGATATCATTAATCTCCCAGTTAGTAAATTTCCGGAACCGAGTTGTGCATATCGTCTACGATTTTATAACCGAAATGGTCCCATATTGAAGAGGTAGAGTTATTGGTTATTTTACACTTCCATTTTCAATTTCAAACAGATACTCTATCAATTTTATCACTAACTTATTTCGATTAAATTGGGAATCAGTTTTAAAATCTTCATTTAATAAATGACTGAAAGTTGAAGAATGACTATTTATAAGGCTTCATTTTGTTTTGTTCATAATTTTCTTTTTTGTAGTTTGAAATTATGTTATTTTACTTGTGTAAAATATTTGAAATTGGAAATAAATAAATATTTGGAGTAATTTGCAGACAAGTTGGAATCGGTGAATCTGTCTACCATCAATGGACCTGTAGTTATGAGAATCAGGAAAACGGACTTTTCTGCATTTTAGTAAATAATTGTACAGTCTCAAATCCTCGGCCTAATTCCCTTCCGGTAGCAATAATCGATAAGTTTGGTTGCTCTCTTTTTCCTACTTTAATACCACATATCGAATATAATGGTGATCTCGAGGCTGGTTTGCAAACAAATGTATTCCTGTTGGACATTGATCAGGTTCCTTTTCACCTATCGAAACCGTTAGTAAGGAAGAAGACAAGCAGTGATGATGATTTTATCGAAGTAGGACAAATCCCATAATTGCTCACAATGCTTCTAGTCTACTCTCAAAGTTCCTTCCCCTTTCATTTAGTAGTGCATTTCCGAAGTCAACTCTAAGATCCACTCTGATTCTGACTTTCGAAAGTAAGAAATTCAACTATATTTTCATTACAGTTGAGTAACTTACCTACATGAAATAAAGCAACAAATCAAATCAGGTAAGAATTGACACCATCTTCCATTTTCAGTCGTCTGTTACATTTCACTGTAACATCAGGCTGTTGCTCAAGTTAAATGGAATCTGTCGACGATCGTCCCTATGCCCACCAATTCAGCAGTACCTTCGAACATCACATGAAGTTTAAATCTCTTGGAAACGAACTGGAATCTATCTTCATAATAACTCGAACTGCTACATTCCAAAATTAAACGATTGTCGCTCCCGGATTCCCAAATTTCCATGCCTAGTCCCGTTGAAACACTCGTAAATTACTTATTAAGGAACTGCAGAGTTCAAACCAATCGATGTTTTTACAACCTGAGTTTATTTCAACAAACAATCACAACTGCCGAGGGAACGGAACTTATATTACCAACAACCTCGTCTTATTTAATGCTTTCTCCTTTTTTTTCTCAAGTCTTACCTGCTGTTCTTTTTTGCTGAAAACATTACTGTCTTGGAGCTGAGTTTGACAGAACAAAAACTAAAGCTTTCCGGTTATATCATCTGTTCGTAGGGTTATTCAGATCTTTCACTTTCGCTTTCCCCACAATCTAATAGCACTCTTTTTTCAAACAAACCATTATTTCAATTTGTTCATTTCACATACATTTCTCTAAATGACAATTAAAATGCCACTAAGTGTGAAAAGTCAAAGCAAAGAAGCTATTTTTTAATCGGTGAATAAAAAAAAGAATCAAATAAAATGGAATATAAATAAAACTCAATCAAGTGAAGTAAGAAATCAAAACACATTCAAGGAGAAGAAAATTAAACAATTACGCGAAAGTTACAAATGTGTAAGACTAAAGTGAACATTAAGAACTCGAATACAAAAAAAGTACTAGACTGATATCAAATGATGAAAATAATCGGAATTCATACAAAGGAGACATTAATTACAACAAATATTAATAGACATACAAGAGAGAAAACAACAATACCATTTAAATATCTAGAATCGCCTCATAACATACACTATCCCATGCATTTTTCCTTTCTTTCAGTCTATTCTCCCAGTCATTCTGTTTCTCTCGGCCATGATACTTCACTGATATTTTACCTTCGAAATACAGAATCAAACCAATTTTGTTCTTAAATTATGCAAAACGTACCAGCATATATATTTTTTAATGTATATATATATATATACATCAAAAATTATCTTGAAAAAAGCAAAGGAAAAAATGTGATACTAGCTAGACCTGAAGAAAGCGCATTTTCAGATAAGAATTCCGGTGATCAGCGAAAAGATAAATGAAATATGAACAACTGAAACACACATGTGTAAAGTAACAATGTACACTGGATCATGAAATCAATAATTCTGTCATTATCAACAGGCACAGAATGTAGGGTAGGAAAGAGCGGTACTGGAACTGAAGAATCCAATTACTGGTAAAGGCCTTCAAATACTTCATCATCACTGAAACAGGCAAGCTTAAAAGCAATGAACTTGATTTTTGACTTTTTAATTTTTAACTTATTTCCTTCATATCCTAACTATGAAAATGTGAACAGAAGGATACGAATTCAACAACGACAGTAAGGCTATTTTCATTTGAGAAGTCACTTAGGCAGACTGAAAAAACGGTGGTTGAATTAGTCATATCATAGCGAAATGTACAATTTTTTCATCATTTGACGAATGTTCCATACTGGAGGGCAAACACACATAACACCATAGCCAGCCCATACACTGAGGCCAAGTTAAAAAAAATTCTTACCGCATCTTTGTAATCCTTGTACTCCTGTTCCGGGACGTCAACTATTTCAGCAGCATTATCTACAAATTAAAACAATATAATTTAAAAATACGAACTTCTTGGAATTTAGATTTTATTCCAAATATAAAGATTTGATTTCCAAACAAAACAATAGCTCCTAACTGATTATTCGTCAGCATTATCCAAAAGGGCTTTCGAGTCGGTTTCTGTAATGAAAAGCTATGTATAATTTTCAGTATTTCCAGAAAAAAAAAAAAAAAAAAAAAACTACTGGTAGCGTTTGCCATAACGTACCTGGAACTAGTTCATGATGCTCGTTTCGCATCGACAGCCTCGCAAGTAAGCCCTTTTTGGATAAAAGAGTCGGTAACTGCGGTGGAATCCGATCACGTCGAAACTCAAGCTCTTCATTCAAAGGACCCAAACGCTCAAAGTGTACTTTCCCATCTTGAACATAATTTGACTTTGGTAATGGATCTGCTATCTGCAAGAAAAAAAAAGGCATTTACGAAAGAATATAAGCATTATGCTACTCAAAAACTTTTCCGCAACTATTTGAAGGGAAACTATAAAAGGCACATTTACTAAAGGATATAAACATAAAATATCTTTCAATTAACAAATTATAGAAATAGTAATTAAATCGTTCTCACAAAAACTTGTGAATGATTCGTGCGAGTTGTTTCCAAGTATGGAATTTTACCTGGCGATCAATGCAAATCTTCTTTTCCAAGTTTCTTCACCGAAAGTGTTAGACTGTAGTAGCAGTAAGTGGTGGTAGTAGTAGTAGTAGGAGTAGAAGTAGGAGTAACATACGGTACCTCATAACAATTTGTGCAGAGATTCTCGAGTGAAAAAGACTGAATGCAATTCTCCCTTCCCCTTTCCCATTCCTCCTCCCTTCAACCAACTTGGCTACATCCCAATCAAAAGTGTGAAGTAACCTTTGACCTAAGCTTAAACAAACACTGCTATCCTGATAGAGAAATTATAACAGTTCCTAAGTGATCAAAAAAAAAACTGCACTATTCAATAAGCACATAAGCATTACTGTAACGTACAGAAATATATAGTGACAAAAAAAAACGAAACGAAGTAAAAATTGAAGAGTGAAAATAGAGAGAGAGAGAGGGGAAGGAGAGGGGAGAGGGGGAGGGGAGGGGAGGGGGCATTAAAAAGTGTGAAGGAAATGCGGAGATGAACTGTTTTTTGCTGTTGATGATGATGAAACGGGCTCCAGTGATTGAGTGCAATGTTTTTGTATGTGTAAGGAATTAGAGGAAAAAGCAGCATCCCGGGGTGGCAAGCCTATACTTTTTCTTCCTTCAAGCAAAAGCATCACAATCGTCATCATCTTTTTTTCATCCTCCCTTTCTTCTTCTACAGTAGCGAACTACAGCAAAGCATCGAACCGCTTATGTCCAACAGAGCTCTTCTGTAAGTTCTACCTTTTTTAAGACTACTTCCTCAAATTTTCTATTAAGGAAAGATAACTTTAACTCTAGCTGACAAAAGAAACCTCGAACTTGAAATCTTAAACCAACTATCACTTGTAATTTCATGGAATCACACATTTATATTATTATATTAATCCTTTGAAAAAAACGATTCAGATGACTGATGCTTTTTCCATGTTTCATTGGATGAAAAATAGGAAAATAATGTCTAGAAATAACCGTATCGAGAAAACATTAACAAGCTGTCCGGTTAACTTTCATCTAATGTAATATTTCGATTCCGAAAAGATTAATATTAATATCGTGGAATGCAGCTTATTTTCAGTTATTTCACAGTATTATGAAAATGTCATTCAGTATAGAAAAGCCCTGATGAAATAGAACTAACTCGTCCTAATTCCATTTCACTTTTAATGTTGATTTCGATTCAGCTTAAATTAATGTCTTGATATTTTTCACGATTATGAAATGGCTTTTGTTAACGAGATATTAACATAAATCATTCATGACCGTTTTATGTAATGCCTATCCCCTTATTCAGGATTTGCAATATACCATTACATGTGCACTATCTAGTATCAGCCAAGCAGTAATTTCTTGGCTAATATTTGGTAATGCACCTGTTCACTGACCATTTCTTTTTTTTTTTCTACGACACATTTCTCTCTTGGTAGAGGCATCTCTTAGATTTCTTCCAAAAAAAAACTAGTACTAACTGCTCACATCTACATTCACTAGACAATTCTTAAAAATTAACATAAATAGTGGAAGAAAAAAGTTTCACGATCTCTTCCTAGGGTTCTTAAGAAAAATGTCTTGAAAAGAAAAAAAAACAGAATCAGTTAGATGTCTCTGGCTAATTTCTGTGACTAAACAGTACTAAAGTTTAAAGATTTTAGAAAACCTGAAAGACTTGTTCATTTCGAATGGATTTAGAATCTTTTAAACTGAACTTTCTTAATTAAAGCTTATAAAACAACAATTTCAGGGAAGAAGGGAATGAAAGTGAAAAACCGCCGTACTCGTATGTTGCATTAATAACAATGGCAATTAGCGATTCTCCTGAACGACGAATGACTCTTTCACAAATTTATCACGTACCATTTTTAACTCTTCTCATTATTTCACCAATTTATTCAACAATTTAAGCTATTCCCCAAATCAGACATTCCGGAAGCAACGACTCATTAATTTTGAAACATGTGAGAGTACTAATTCCCAAATATGCCCCCCAGCTTTTCCACAGTTCTTTCTCAGCAATCTAAGAGCGAAGCCTCGCTCAGTAGAAGTTTCGAAGAACCTGATATCCGAATGTTAAACATGGAATGACTAATAACCATTAAAACCTTGTCTCTTTCCCATCATGAAACCATTCACATGACAGAAAAAAAACGCAAAGTACCACAAAAGCGTGGTATGATTCAACCGGGATAAAAAAAAAAAGACCTTCCATCAAAGTTCTTCCTCTTACAGTATATTGATGCTCGTTTTCCATACTACCGTAATTGTGATCCGAAAAGGCGTCAAGGATGGCAGAATAGTATCAGGCATAACCTATCCCTGAATGACTGCTTCATCAAAAAAGCACGCGATGGCATTGGACCAGCAAGTGATCGTAAAGGAAACTTCTGGACGCTATCACCGGATAGTGCCAATATGTTTGATAACGGGAATTTCAAAAGGAGGTATGACAAATGATAGAGCACCTAATATGCCAATCATGTAAGTAATCATATTCGGAAATTCCTCACCACTACAGAACTATTTCTCCACACACCTTATACATGCTTCAACATGCTGGCACAGAAATTCGAATAGACATGTTTTAAAGTAAAATTTCAGCAAGACATAGTAAAAAAAAGAAGCGTGAAATGAAGACTGTGAACATGCTGAAATGCTAAGCTAGGCCTTCTAAAGTCAGATGATGTCAATTAACAACAAATAGACGGCAGTGAAATTTAAGAATGACTAGATATATTCAACATAACGGGATGCTGAATATTTCAAGTCATCCTAACCTAACGTTACAGGAAATCAATAGATTCTTAAGATACCGAAGTATTATTTCTTCTTCCTTCTTTCTTCATTTTCCTAAGAATTAAACGGGTGGTCGTGTGGGAAACGTCAAAAAAGTAATTTTAAGGGCCGCCACAAAAAAGAGTGAAAAAGGCGCCAGCAAGAAGTCGATTAACTTTTGCACAGACAACTGATTCATGCAAAAGCACCATTCAATGACCACGAGAGCATCGTAAATATCATTTTGCAGCTATATTTTCTAAGCTATCCGATATTTTCTCAAGTATAATGCTTCAAACGATTTCAACTGCATGATTCAGGAATGAATAACCTCCATGAAAGCTTGGATGCTTAGGTACTCCAGCTAAGATTAATAAATTGTTAAAGCATCTAGCCAACGAACATGCTACATGTTACAAATTGACACACTTTGTTTTCTAGACGACGAATGCGTCGTGCGACAAGATGCGGTGGAGCAGAAGACAAAACTCTAAACTTACAACCCTGGTTCCTGCAATACATGCAGCGACAAGCGCAGCAACAGGTACTTTTAGTTATAATCCGAGGATAAACTGATTTCAGTTTGCGAAAGAAAATTTAACTCATTCAGAATTTGTTAAATTAAGAATAACTTCGTAACCTGTATAACCTGCATGAAGCGAGTGTCAGTAAGAGTGATTCACAGACTGCTAGCAATGATGACGACTTCCTTTAAAGTATTTGTTCAAATTCCTTTTTCAAATGAATGCAGAAACATCGATTTTGTTAAACAATAAATAACATTTATAATCTAGAATATAAGCTGTTATAAAACTGTTATTCTTTAATGAAACCAACTTCTTCCTTACCCATTATAAAACTCTATTGCAGCTTCTAGTTCACCCCCCAACAATGTTTCATTTATCAGACAACTACGGACCAACGAGTAATATCTGTTGGGCTGCTCCACCAACACAAATCATGGAACAAAAAGCTGTACTACATAATAATCCATCTGTATTGCCTGCAACAATTCATCCATCACCGACAACAATCATTTATCGCACTTCTGATGAACTTCCCGGAGCTTGGGCAAACACAATTATTCAACAACAACAAGAACAGCTGCTTCCATCCATGCAAACTTTGGAGCAATCACCCTGTATTCTCTACGAAAAATTGGACGAATATCCGTCTTAAACGAATATCCAGAATATTTCCAAAATAGAAATGCCAAAAAGAGAACTAAACATGCAAAAAATTTCCGTGCAGCTGCTTTCCTTGTGTTCATTAAAATTTATGTGAACTAATACTAATGCATAAATGGCTATAAGCGCCAATACAACGCTTAAATTTAAAATTATACATTTCATTCGTAAATTATGGAGACTTCCTGCTGCAAAAATTGAGTCTGGAAACTTTCAAGTTCTATTCAACGGAAACTTCTATTAAAACGCTGGGAAATTTTTACGAAAAACTGATTAAGAGCGTTACTGGAGAACATAAGCTATGTAATAGGGTTCACTTCCCCTCCTTTTTAACCGAATCGCTTATTTTCAAACCAAGATCAAACAATATTAGAAACTTGTTTCTTATAGTATCAAACTGTTTTTTCCCTTTTATTACAGTTCCCCTTAGTTACAGAAATGAGCAGTGGACTTTGGTATACAGGAACACTTGATGAAGTCAAAGTTCTTTACAGAAGTATCCTAATGATAGTACTTATCTCTGAGAAGAAATTGAAAATTCCAGAAACAATATTTTAAATTAAGTAAGAAATTGTTGTAAATCTCACCTGAGAATTCTCCAAGAGTTTCTTACACTCATCTTTGGTAACCTGCAAAAAAAAAAAATTTTATAAATTTAATAAATGACTTTATGAGTGTGTGAGACGTCGACAAAAACATTTTGATTTCGACTATTTGCAAAGAAAGTTGAAATAAAAATTAAATACCGAGATATTCCTGGCCTCCCTCTTCATTTCTTCAATTTGATTTTTAAATTCTTTCATCTTCATCTGTAAAAGAGAGACCGACAATAACTGCATCTTTTCAAAAATATGATGGCAAGACTAATCACAAAAAAGTCGTTGATTTTAAGCTCTCTGTTATACAGTGTATGTTATAAAACAAAGAAAAAGAAATACAACGACAAGAAAGCGACTAGGAGGAAAAAACAAAAATGATCAAGCAACTTCTAACTTCGCTTTTATTGTCAGAAAGAAGAATTATGCTTAATGGAATTTAACGAACCACAATAGTCGCACGGATGGCAAACGACATACCTGACATTGATGAAAATGATTTTGGAGAATGGTATCTGAAACTGATCATAACATTTAAAAATTCTATAATGTCCGATAAAAACCTACGCGTCAAATGTCATTTCCTTATTGTGAACAAAACTTTATTCAGCTTCTATAAATCCTCAGCTGAAAGAGGTAACAAAAATTTCTGAGTGGAAGCGGAAATTGCCATGGAAAACATTAGAGAGACAAACAAAATTGTTACCTAGAAGGCTGAAAAACTTGGAGGAACTTGCCTTTTTCATCATTGTTTTTTATATGTACTGGTGTTTCAGTCAAACACTTCTTTAACTTTCCCTGCAATACTCATCTTAAATGATGAAACTTCGAAAAGAGTATAACCCGAAAAACCAGTGCAGCATTTTGATTACCACTAAACTTCAACTAAAAAAAAACCTTCCCTATTTATTTTAAATATGCTTGAAAATTAACAAGGGAAACTTGATTGTTAACAAAGCAGTCCTTCTGTGCCTTTAAAGAATTTTCTCACAATTCTTCTACCGTTAAATGGTCGTACAAGTGGGCGTCATTCTAGTAATAAATTATACTACAATCCAGAACTTTCTCAATGTTTTTCATTCAGAAAGTTATATCTTTTATTAAGAACACATACACAGTTTCCATAAGAACAGTCTTTAGCTTTCTGTAAAAACGTGGATGCACTTAACAATTGATTTTAATCGATTCTCATTCTTTATTTTGATCTGTTACAAGTCTCCTTATGTAATACAGGAGCAAATTGTTAGAGATGCATATATTTTTACCTGGCAAAGTAACCACTGCGCTTTATCACTTTGTCGCTTTTCACTGTTTTCTAAACAAGCAAACAGCAAACATAATGCCACAAACGTATTTTAAGAAACTTAAGAAAAAAAAAATACTATTTTCTTTAATTCTGCAACTTCTTCTATGAAGTGTTACTACGAAATAGTTGTCGAAGCGATACATTTAAAAGTAAGCAGTTAATTAAATAATGAACGGAGCCAAAAATATTAAAACATGAATTTAATACTTCAAAATATTCCAACACCTTAACTACGATTAGCGGGTTAACTGATTTTGTAATCAGTACACAATAGCAATAACATAAAAACAATGGCGTACCCTTTATAAGTTGAGTATATTTAGCATGCAAATCAGTCAACAGTTTCTCGGCTCGATGATTCCGTTCCATCAGCACTGTAAGAGAAATAGTTAATAAAAGCATTTGTTTAAAAGAAAAAAAATGAAAGGAAAAAAAGAAATTATAAACTATATAGAAAATTTTCACAGTGAGAAAAAAAAAATACCATTCAGGAAAATTTCTCTAAGCGTTATTTTACATTTTTTCTCTTAGATTCCAGTTTATGCATTTTTATAATACTGTATCTGAAGTGGAGAAAAAGAAGGCAGACTTTCTTTTACAAAACATTGATGAGACAATTTGGGGAAACACTGGCTCTACGAAAGTGGAAGTGCCGTTACCATAACACCTTTCGGTTATCAGACCTTTTTTCTTAGCAATGGTCATTAACTGGCCCGTTATACCTGCTTTCAAAAAAAAGAAATGAAGTGAATCAGTACTAAGGGTAAGCACATTGGAATAAACTCAGCTCTACTCATGTCTTGGTCCTAAGCACAGATTTAAGCTTATTCCAGGTATTAGAAATGGAAATCTTTAATTTCAAAAATTCATCCTATTTACAACTTAAGAGAACAAAATTTCTGAAGTCTTTGACTTTGAAAAAGTTCTCGTCATATGATGTTTAGAAAGCATACGAGTTTGACTTACTTTGTAATTGTGCGCTTAAACCACCAGAGTGTACCATTAATTTGGAGCATTTGTTAGCCAAATAAGTATAGTCTGCGTGATATTTCCTATATTGCACGATGTAAAATAACACAAATGTAACTGATAAAACACCCAAAGTAAGGCGCGACCACAACACCTTACGCAAATTCATCCCATTTTTGCAGCGCTGAAATGATAACTAAAGAATATTGTTCACACATGAAATACTTACTCGCTATACATCGACCTACTACATTGTTAACCACTGAGCATGCTGTTGTTTAGTCTCTGGGCTATGAATATTTACACTGAAACACTTCTAGCATAATTTTATTTGACGTGCACAGACGGTTCACAATCATTAATCAAATATAAACGATCTCTTAACTAATACCTCAGGAGAGGAGGCGAGCCCTGAATAACTAACTGAAATCTCGAACTTGAACTGACTAGCCCTTATCCGACAAAGAAAGAAGAATGATTCCGGAGAGAAAAGCTCGGCCCAACTGATACATTTAATACGAATGAGTGATAGAGTGCTGTAACTTTTAGTATATTTGAATGAGCGCCACTTGTGGATTAGATGTTCATGTTCGGTACCTGGCAGAACCCATAACATATTTCAGAAACGCCACACTCTCCGCGGCACATTCGAGAGAGCAGACGAAGAAGAACTATCGTGATAGCATGGGGCGATGGAGGTAGAGGGACGAGCAATAATGCTGCATGGTGAGAGAGAGAGGATATAAAGAAGTGATAGAAGAGAGTGGTCGATTAGTTGCGGCCCATTGGATGAGATGGGTTTTTATTGGCTTCTGGCTAGGAGAAGGCGGGGCGGGGGAGTTGTGGCCAGGTAGTGACCAGTTAGTGACCGTTGTGTTTGGCTGGCTAAGCACCCGCCGTAGGTGAGTAATAGCCAGGAGGCGTTGACGTTTCAGCGTTCACTCACGTATGGGAGTGGGTTTCTGACGTGAGCCACCAGTAGTACACGTAAGGTTGACTTTAAAATGAGAGTGAAGGGAGCTGTTTATCTGTCACTTCTATGTGCTTTTCTAATGTCCGATTGCTTATCAACTTCATCATTAATTGTGGCTAATTACATTCGAATAAAGTCTCTCAGTCGATCGATTTCAGTTCATTTGTCGTTTCCCTCGTTTCGCTTAATGTTACGAAACAGTTGTTGGGGTTGTTAGCAGAATGCATGAATGTTCGTTCTGTTGCATGTAAAGAATGTCTGACACATTCTCGTCCCTTTTGATGTTGAATTGTTTTACTGAACTAATAAAGTTTCAAATTAGTCTTTCATTTCCGGATGTATGTTGAATGCAGCAAGGCTCGCAGTCCGAACAGTTAAACCGGCATACTTTATAAATGCTGGATAAGAGGAGAAGGTGCCGTCAACTGGCGCACTCTTTTCTCCATTGTTCACATAGGATGTGCAAACGGTATGGAAAACTTTTCCATATTTGTTCGGCTACTTTCAGAACCTTGAAGATTCCTCATCAAAGACATGTCTAAAAGTCTAAAAACGCCCTTCTTTAACCGTTCGTTTTCCCGTTTGTTCGTCACATCATCTGCTCGCAGTGAATTTTATATCGCAGGATCCTCATTATCCATGCAATGACAACCTTTTCTGAAACTTTTGTTTGATGAAAGGTTACTTTTAGGTTTCCTGTCTAGTTACTGTTTTTCTTCATTACTAATTCAAGATTAGCATGATGATGTGATTCACCCGGATATTATAAAGGAGATAGGTAATACTTTTAATGCTGACATTCATGATTCAGGGAGGGCTTTACCGTGTCGATTTATAAGATTCATATTTTGCTGTTGCTGACTAAAATGTTTCGTAACACTATTTTTGAACTTTTTTGATCACTTCTGTCTGGAAAAACATGCATGATATTGATGCTTTGTGATTCAGAGAAATTTTTGAGCCTAGAGGGCTTTACTCGGTGATTTTTAAGATTTATTATTAAGCTTTTGTTGACTGGGATGTTTCAAATCTAAGTGGAATTGCATTCGGGTTTTTAATGCATGTTAAGAACGTTTGTTGGTTGTTGTTTCTGGAAAAAAGAGCAAGATTAGGTTAACCTAGACAAGTTCTCTTTCCTGTCGATGTGGTCCTCCTTAGCTGCTGTGTGCAAAAATGTTCCAAAAGTTGCTTCATATGCAAGTATGAAGTAGCATTATTCACTAGCAATAGTCGGCGCTTACCAATAATTTTATCAAACTGAAAAACTCATTCTCGTACCTGTTTTCGTATGTCGAAGTATGTTTACATTGATTGTACTCATTTAGTTAAGCTAAGTAACTTACATTTTTGTATGCGTTCATAACAGCCAATATCTGTTGCAACAACCATTAAAAAATTGGTACAAATGGTTGATCAACTCCTAAACAAGAATACCATTTGGTCATAAATGATCGACAAAAAGTAGTTTGTAGATGGTTCAGTTCTGAAGAACTTTGCGATGGAAGTGACTTATCCTCCATAACATTCATCATTTTGACTGGTAATCTATTATATGATATACTGCTTACGCATGTAATATGGGCATCTTAAATTAAGATTACTATGAATTTGGCTATGCTGATTATCAGAAGGAGGAGAGAAATGGATAATTTACTTTCTATTGATTTCATTCCACGCATAGAAATTTTTTATGTTGACTGGTTCTTGTCTATTCAAAACTGTGCTAACTGTTCCGTTATATTTTGTAGAAATTATTATGAAAATAGATATACATTGTTCGTATAGAATTTAGGTTTTCTTTATTGAGCAAGTAATTTAGATATAATGACCTAAGAGTCATAGCATAGGCAGTATAATCATGTATATCCTATAACCATGCAAATAGTGATGAAAATATTTCTTAAATGTCGTGTAGTTTCTTGTCATTGTTGTTTGTTATAAACGTCAAAAAATAATGGTCGTACTTTGCAGAATAATATTATACAGATGTATGAATATACGATTGAACGAGCTCGATGAGCAGCAGTGGAGGTGTATTAGCTGATCGTAACCGACTTTCCTCGCAATCATCAACATCATCAGCTTGTCGTAATTCGCTAATTCCTCCAGAAAACGTTATCAACGAGTCAGAATTTCCGTCATTGGGGGTGCGCTCCTCACCCTCCTCAACACCCTCTGCATTTAATTCCTTGCCAACTACCAGTAATTATTCCTCTTCACCACCTGTACCACAAAATCATCTGTATTCAAAAGACGTCTACAATGCTCTACAGCGAGCTCCTTATGGTAAGTCATTTATTTAAGGGAATTCAACAAACATGTCAGTAGTGTGTCACGCTCCTCACTGTCGAAAGATATGTTTCAAATGACGAGTTTAGTATGAACTCTCCCGCTGATTTAAAAGCAGTCGTAAGCTATGAAGTGAAGATGGATAAACTACTACAAATGTTCTTCATACAACTGCATGCTAATAACTTTCATTCAAGCAGTCCTGTGGTAGTAAGTCATGTGTAAAAGTTTTCATTAAAAAATTCATTTTAAAACAACTAGCGATAGTCTTTTTTATTGGAAGGCGATACCAGTTGAGCCCCATATATTTCCTATCAACATTCTTGTATACATTGGTGTATATATGTATTTGTGCTAAAATGTGATATATGAGGGATGCTTGGTGTACGTGGAAATCTTCTGTGATGAGGATAATGCACTTATCACAATAGCCAGTGCTGTGAAAATGGATTTTTTATGAAATCATTTGATGTACTATTCAGGGATATAAGGTGCGGAATGATTTGAATTAGGTACTTTTCCTGATACAAACAACAGAAAAAAATTCTGCAAATCGATTTCACTTCGTAAAAAAAGTATGTAGGAAACATGTAGAGGCTTGCAGATAACTTTTTGTCATAATCACCATTCTTCATCTCCTTCAATTTTTTATATGGTCTTTTTTCCACTCGATTAGTCAATGAGTTTAATCTGAAAGTTTCACAGCAAAAAACTAGTCCCTCAAGGTCCATTCTATTGCCATTACCCTTATATGACCCTAGCGGATGTTCCGGTGCTGGGGAAGTGACGCGATCTAGACCGAGGTTAATTAGTATTGCGAGTCTTCATATGCTTTTTCAACATTTTATTTTAAAGCATATGCTGGGTGTGGTTGCATATAATACATTGTAATTAAGAAACAGGCGGTAATATCAGTATTCCTTCTGGATGTATGCTGCAGCAGTTCTCTCGTTTGAAGCAGATCGAGGGACAAGAAGTGGTGGTGAGCGTAAAGCATTAAGCGTGAGATTGTAGGTTATTGTGCGTTCAGTGGTCATGTTTATGTGCTCATAAAAGAGTAAACAATTTAGTTTTAGGTATGCTCCTTAACCCCCAGGAATTGGATAATAAATGGTGGAATTTAAATCGAAAATTTCAAAATTTAAAAGTAAGAAGTTGGTTGGTACTAAAAACTTATTTGACTAAAAAAAAAACCATTTGTCGAGAAATTTGATGGGGAATTTGAATCCTATCTGAAAGTTCCTCAATGTGAAAAGGAGATTTTTTCCCATAATATTCGACAATCACTGCTTTTGTTTTCACAGGAAGGGTATCGTGATCAGTGAAACCCGGAATATTTCGCATGAGAAGGGTTTACCGCAGCCTTGGGTTTTTTTCATTTGGGTGTGAAGTGGGGAAGCAAGCACGAGGTAGTTAGGATTTAGTTCTGAGTGGATCTATGTATTTTAATGAATTAGTAGAATGTGGGAAGAATCGCTGGGGGTATGAATATCATTACATTAGCAAAATGATACAGTTATATACAAGAGATCCGATAAGGTATCTCAGTGAAATTTTAAAGGTTTTTAGGAAACCGGTGGTACCATATTTTCTGTAAGGAACTGGCGCCATGTAAAGGACAAATTAGTTGAAAATATCTTTCTAGCTCGATTTTCAAATGAATTGGTTTGTTCAAATTTAAAACCTTTTTGACAACCTTGAGGAAATTGTATATTTTCAGCAAATTTAATGCGAACAAGTGATGGAAATTCGTTATCGACACAAAACGTCGAGTTCCGTATTCAAAATGAGGACTTTCCTGCACTACCTGGCGCTAATCATCTTGAGACTGGGCAGACTCATGTAAACACGGTAAGGATCTCATACAATTTCTTCTTAGGTTTTCCTTCCTCCTCTGACTGGTTATTATCCTAGAAAACTTAACTGATTTATTGCTGCCTGTATTAATTGCTAAAAAAAAGAGGAGAAAAAAAGGTATTATGTCTTCGTACTATCAATTTTAATTTCATAAAACTCGTGAGGGTTTCTATGCATAAAAATGATATATTGTAGGCAGTTTTTCTCTGGCAGTTGACTTCATAAGTAAATCATATGTTGAAGTAGAAATTGAATGAAATAGTTTACAGACGAACAGTGCAGATGGACTTGCTTCGGAAACAAGGTACTCTGAAAGGTCGAACACTGAAGCGAAAGCAGGGATTCAGACATTTCCAGACGGTTGGTTTCAAAGTGGTTTTCGTGTAAAGTACACTTTAATCTATCTTCATTTTAGCAAGCTAATAAGGCTAGAACTAATTTTGAAGGAAAATTATAACTTTCGAGGTAATAATAAACATACTTCTTACTCTTTCCTAACAATATCGAAAGCCTTGGTAGAAATTGCTTTGTTCAGTGAAAAATTTTTAGGTACAGTAAAGAATATCCCAGCTGGCATGTTGAATGACCAATTTGGCATGGCCGGTTTGTTGACGTTTTTGCGAGCAATTGAAAGTGACCCAGCTATTGTGGCACTTGCTCTTGGTCATGATTTAACTACTCTGGGACTGAATTTGAATTCCACTGAGTAAGCTTTGCATTTTCTTATTGGTAGCATCCATTTTTAATTATTTTATGGCATTTTTACCAAACATTATATACCTAAAAACTAAGATAACCTATGTTGCTTTGAAACAGATTGCGTCCTTCAAGGCTTTGTTTTAAGAGCAAGAGATTTTCGAGGAATTGAGGTTCTTTTTTTCTCTTAAGAGATCGACATATGAAGGAGTACATACAACTCTTTTTTTACATTTAGTTTTTTCTATAAAAGAAGTGGAGTTATATAGTTGCAACTTTGGTTCTGCGTTTTTCCTCTACAGCTACAAAACTACGTGTGCTTAGAATTAGGCACGAGAAAGTGAAAATTGGTAGCAGAATCGAATTTTGAATTCATTATTAAAAAAAGTAGGAGCTGTATGGTGGATGTGAAATTTAATTATGTGTAAAAAATGTTTCGATTCAGCGATGATTATGAACTTGATAATGTTGAAATTTTCATGGTAACATTGAATTAGTCACTCATTAGTTCCAGGCGAAACATTTACGCAACGTTTGGAGGACCTTGGGCAGATTATCCATGTCGAATACAGGATCTTGAAGCGAAGGTTCATTTTCCAACCAGTATCTTAATTTATTATTTTAAGATTTTTGTCATATCTGTTCTTCATACTTTTCCTGTACCGCTTTCCCCATCCCTTCCATTTGCAAGGCATTTTAGGTGCCAGATGAATATTTAACGAATGCTTCGATTCGAGATAAGCTGCCGAATATCAAATTGAGCAAGCTATCAGAGGATGTGCTGTTCTACCTCTTTTATAATTGTCCAGGCGAGGTTTATCAGGTCGCCGCTGCTAGTGAGCTGTGAGTTTTAGAAATTTGTGTAAACTAGCAAAAAAGGAACAGTTAATTCATTGGGATTACTACGATTAGCGGTCATTTAGCCAGCATGTATCTCTGTGGCATTTATTACAACAACGTGTGATTTACTTGGCATGCATGGCTCACTCACTCTTAGACTTCCACTATTAGATAGTATACCATTGATAGTTTGCTTCTGTTCGGATCACTCGATTTTCGGTACCAACACCAGGGATTCCTAGACTTATCTATCTAAGGAATATACTGTTCCACAATCTTCTTTAGTTATTTGTAGAGATCAGAGTAGTGTTTTTGAAGTCCTCAGTTGTTTTGTTCTGGACTGAAAGGAACTCTTGAATTCTTTTTTATGAATACCTTTTTGTTTTCAGGTACAGTAGGGATTGGCGGTTTCATAAAGGTCAACGTGTATGGCTAACACGATCGCAGTATGGAGGTGTTAAGGAGCAGACGTCAACATATGAAAAAGGATCCTACAATGTTTTCGATCCTGTACAGTGGCGAAAAGTAAGATTCCGTACATTGGGAATTTAAAGAAGTATAAACTAGTTCTATTCTGTTTCGTTTTGCAGAATTATCTGGCAAATTTGAACATAGAAACAAGCCAGTTTCTCACTCCTAGCACTCTTTTAATAGTCAAGGGAAAATGTGGCAGCTGAAAGTGGTCTGCTTTCCCTATTTTTATTCTTATTAGAAAGCTTCCTGTGGAATCGTGGAATCCTGGTAAAATATCAAACCACCCACTTCCTCTGCCTATTAGAATCACTGTTTCAGATACCGAGAGATATGACATTAGAGTACAAAGAGCTTGAAGAACGACCCAAATTGCCTCAGTCTTTACAGCAGTCAGGTCAGCCACAAGTTGCGCAATCATCTTCCACAGCTGCGACGCAGAACGGTTCATCATAGTTGTCGCCAATTCACTTTAATGTTGACGAGCCACTGACGTTACACGCATGCGTTCCATGTTCCATCTCTTTGTCATCTCTTGTAAAAAAAAAAAAAAAAAAAAAAAAAAAAAAAAAAAAAAAAAAAAAAAAACAAAACAAAAAATCTCCTGCTGCATACAGATCATCCAGATTTCGAGTTTTAAAATATTTGTACTTTTTTTTTTGTGAAAGGTCGTAAAATAGAATTAATCATGTAGCTATATATACATACTAAGGACTTGTCTCCTCATGCTAATCGAAGAAACAGGAAGAAATCCACTTTTGAATCCCGAAACCTTTTTGTATGTTTTCTTGCTACGTTGTTATTTGCAATAAACACTTCGCATTTGGCTTGTTATTTGCGCACAAGTTAATGGAAGAAGTGGAAAGGTAACTCAGAACCCGACAGGGTGAAACTTTTGCTAAACGTGTTTGAGGAGTGGTTTTAAGCCCTAGTAAGGAGACTTCCATAATCTTGGTTCGCCCTACCAGGAATAACACCCGGCGGTAGTGTGGTTTTGGTTTTGGGTCACTGTGGTCATTCTAAAAGAAACAGCAGTCTAGCTAGTTTTGATGTTTTTNATAACACCCGGCGGTAGTGTGGTTTTGGTTTTAGATCACTGTGGTCATTCTAAAAGAAACAGCAGTCTAGCTAGTTTTGATGTTTTTTTTTCCGGGCATGCAGCATGAGATTGTTGGGTCAGTTAATTATTGGTGCTGGAGAGATTCGTGAGCACAATTACTTACTGAAATGAAGAATATAGGTTGCGTAATGGGCAAATCACTCTTCCTATTGTGCTCTGATTAAATGGCTAGTTTTTTTCCAGAATGATTAGTACAAAAAGGAATTCAATACTCGAAGTTTATATAATAAGTAAGTAGTTGCGATTCGTATCGCAAAATTATATATTATATATAGCTCTGAAATGTTAACTAGTGCAAGTCGTGATTTTTTGGACCTTAAGAAACATTCAGTTTAAACTAATCCGGAAGAAAAAAAGTACTGAAAACGCAGTAAATTGCATGAATTGGATAAACGTTCCACTAGAAATGAAATGAAACAGAAGCCATTGCTTTTTTTGTATTGCAGGGTCGCAAGATATTTTGTAAATTTCAAAAAAACTTGGGAGCAACTATTGTATTATCTTCTTTTTGGATACATTTATATCACCCGAAAAGGTTCTCAAAAAAAAAAAAAAAATGAATTGTTGTTGGATAAATACATTTTACATGCATTTTCTATTCCTCCGCTATGAGTAGATATTTTCGGGAAAAAAAAGTTGACAAGTTATGGCGATGATGATTGCTGGAAAATTTCTCAGATCACAAGAGTAAATTAACTTAGACTGAACCTTCATTGTTGCTTTTAAAAAGCGACGAATCCTGCTACCTTTCTAACCCTCCTGATTGACTTGTTTCCTTGCAATACTACTGCTACTACTTATTAGTACTACAACTTCCATACAACAACGGGTACAGCTTCATTTTTTTGTTTAATTAAACAAAAATCATAATCATAAAGTTGAAATTCATAGCTAAGCAGCCTCGGTTATTAGCAATCATTATCCGTTCGTTAATTACATCGGTCACTTCTTGATCAAACCAAGTACAAAATGTGCTTAAATTACAGACCGTACATTTTTTTCTCTTTTTGTCAAAGCATTCCGGGTAATAGTCCAGTGATAATCATTGGTAATTTGTTTATCAACCTAAATGACAGTAAATTCTGGATTGCTCATTTTTAAAGGATATTTTAACTCCGGAGGTAGATAGATGGTCTCTGTTTCAGGTTCAAATTATTTTGCATTTTTGATGCGACTTTGCCAGTTTAAAATGGAAAAGATCGACAAAATGAGAAAAAACTATACTACAAAATTTCATATGTGTTTTAAAAAAAAGTGCTACAAGTTATAGAAGTATAGAATGCTTTATTGCTTATGCTGAAGGTAAAAAATTTTGATAGTTACAGTGAATTGTGATACAATTATATAATGGAAGAGCAACCGCCAGAACAACCACCGGAAAATGTTAACTTTCAAGTGAGGAGTGAAGATTTCCCGGCGCTAACGGGCACTTCAGGACTCTGGAATGAGGCTGCATCCTCGTCCTCATCGCAGGTTCTTCCGTTAATTAAAACGAATGGAAGTAGAAATTTTACTTTAGCAAACAGTCTAATGAATGAAGCAATTTTTTAGGCGGAAAACCGTGGTGGCACAGTGGAACCTGGATTTGAACCAATTGTTTTGAGAAGTTTAGCACCTGAAGCAGGAACGGACCTTGAAACAATTCCAAGTGATTTGTCCTTTGTGCTTCAGATAATTTAAATTTTGGCATTGCTTTGGCAAAGACTACGATTACATGAAATTAACTCACTAACTAATAAACAATTGTGAATACAGATATATATATATATATATATATAAAAGCTAATTAATCACATTACTGACTTCGGAGGAATTAAAGGTGCAGTGAGTAATGTTTCACCAAATGTGATGACTGACCAATATGGAATGGCCGGATTCTTGGCTTTTTATCGAGCAAGCCAAGCTGATCCTAGTCTTGCTTCACTTCCTATTGGTGAAAATGTAGAAAATCTAGGTTTGGGTATGAACTCTCAGTAAGTTTTATTAAATTTGAATTCAAATTAAGTCATCAAGTTCTTGTGGTGTGAAGTCCTGATTGCAAAAAATGACACGTAGGAGAAGCGGAAAGTTTAGGTCTCATGTAAGGAAAGGATAGCAAATATTTACAGAAAATAGAATAAACTGAAAAGAGCTGATCAACTGTTAAGAAGTGTCTTAATTCTTAGACCTAGTCTTAGCCGTGATCATAGTCCTAGTTTACGTTTCTCTTGCAGTTCACTTGACCAGTTGTGAATTCCAGATAATTTCTTGTCTCCATAATACAGGTCCATATCCACCCTTTCTGTTTCAGGCTTCAAGTACCGAATCCAAGCGGATATGGCAGGTTTGTCAAATGAATTGAATTAAAAAAACCAAAGATAGGTGAATCGGTTAGGAATTGTTGAAGTTAAAAGTAGAATATAGGTAGGAAAAAGATTTTATTTAACAAATTTCTCCGTCTAGCTTGACTGGACCGACCAGACTCAGATTTTGATAAACTTAGAAGGGCTTTTTAATTGGAAATATATCAATCACCAGTTAATTTTAGACGTGAAATTTATCTAAATTATGGAGGACCGTGGGCAGACAAACCAAATCATGCACCGAACATAGAAGCTAGGGTTGGCATTTACATTTTAGGATTATTAGCTTAAATTTGATATATTTCTTCAGAAAATTGTTAAAGCATTAAAACTTTACTATGGAAAATCAAGCAAATGAAGTAGATGCTCGATGGTTAGTTAAGAGGAGGAGATTCTTCGAGGGTTTTTAGCATCTTCAGAGAACTAACATTAGATTAGGTACTAGGAGTACTGTTTTGTTTTACGAGAATACGGACAGATTATACTGAAGAATAAACTCACGCTGAAGGAGGTATGTAATGTGACACTGGCGAACATTTTTTTTTTCGATTTAGTTCCACTTAATTTTTTAATGTTTAATTAATACAGGTGCCAGAGGAGTATCGAACGAACTGCTTGATTCATGAGAACCTGGCAAGGATAAAGCTACCTTCGCTAGATGAGGATGTCGTATTTTACCTGTTTTATAATTTTCCCGGTGAGAAATATCAAATCGCTGCTGCCTACGAGCTGTGAGTTCTGTAATTTGCTGTTTCAGATAGTTTAGTGCAATGATTGTTGATAAATTTCCAATGGATGTTTTTGTCTTCTTTTGCTGTAAATTGGAAATACTGAACGTCCCAATCATTTCCTTTCTTCAGATACAGAAGGGAATGGCGCTATCATAAAGTGCAATCAACTTGGTTGAGACGTTTCAGCTGCGAAAGTGTCGTTTTCCGAGCAAACAACTTTGAGAAGGGACTATACAATGTTTTCGATCCAGTACAATGGCGGAAAGTGTGATTTAGTATTATATTCTTCACCGTTCAAAATTGTTGCCATCTTTGGATGGAATCGATGGCACAAGAATCACTGTAACTGAGGTATTTTTGAAGGTGTTGTTGCAGGTACCAAGACAAATGACAATACAATACAAAGATCTTGACAGTAGGCCAATATTACCACCAGAAATGAAAATATTATTTCAACAATAATGCCTTCACGGGAAAAAACCGTAATTGTTAACGATCATCGAAGTCACTGATATTCACTGATATGCGCTAATATTTTTACCATTATTTTGTTAAGGGACAACAGTGTGATGCTACGAATCCTAATAATGTTTTTCCCTTTTTTTATTTTGACAAATATTTGAAGAAATGCAGTTGTTCCTATATCAAATATTCATTTTTGCGAATTTCTTTTTCTGCTGTCATGTTGTTATATGCAATAAATGATACGGATGGGTCCATTGTTCTAAGCATCAGTTTGTGGTTCAAATGCTCTCAAGAAATTAACAAAAACTTCATCATTCTTTCCCTCTTCGAGACAACACAAAACAAGAGAGGTATCCAAAATGATATATCAGAAAACATACAGTTGCAGAGTATACACAAGCCGCCGTTCAATATCAACTGTGATAGATGAGGGCTAAAAAGGAATATATGGGAAGGTGGGTGCCAATTAGGGTTCAGCAGTCCTCCTCCACACTGCTATGGAACGGTTGCAGAGAGGACCTCGAATAAAAAGTCTTTCAAACTTATGCAATGCTTCTTAGTTGCAGTATCAGCCTGAGCTATTTGAATCTATTTAGAATAATACATGCATAAGAAGTCCAGAGATACGCTGTTATCAGTCTTTTTGTGCCAGGCAACAATGTGAAATGTGAAGTCTCGGCGTGGACATACAGTATGACGATAAAAAGCTTCCTGATAAGCAAAGAATCTTAGGTATACAGGAGCAGTCAATTCTGATTGCCAAAGTGACATGAAACCCGTCGACTTGCATGCGGAGCTAAAAATTGGTGTTAATTGAACTTGAGATAAAAGCAAGTACACCACATAAAGCGGAAATTACGGACAATGAAAAGAACACAAATTCTTAAAATTAGGTGCGCTCGGTAGACCTTATTTCTATCCGCAATACGATCTGAAAGTCGAAACGATATGACGACTTTTAACATTCATTAACAAGACACATAGTATAAAGCAAACATTAATTACAACATATGCTTTACACATTCGGAACAAAATGACTCAGTAGTTCGGAATTCCCTGTTTTATCTCACTCATGTAAGTGGTCGGTCAACTACAAAATTTGTCAGGTTCGGAGATCTATGGTGTGTCTTAAATTAGCTCAGAGAAAAGGATCAAATGCATACAAACAGGTACTACCTTAAAATAAAAAAATCCAAAAGAACTGTACGAAATCATGAAGGGTGCACTTCTTCCAAGAGAAATGAGAAAAATTCAACCTTCCGACACTTATTACTCCAAATTTCTTCAAACAATTTCAAATTTTTTCTTTTTTTTTTCGAAAATAACGGACAAGATCGTAACAGTGAAATTAATCTATTAACTAACACTGGATCGGCCAATTAATAAAACAAACACCAATCCACTAAGCGATCAATCAACCAAACATTCAGCCAATTTGTTCATCTATACGCATTTATTACAGAAGCATGCATATCCTATACGAGATCTTAGGTCAAAAAAAAAAAAAAATACACACGCACACACCCACACATACATACAACAAGCAGTCTCACTTATGAAAGATCAATGAAGCATTCTGCAAAAAAAAAAAACGGAGTTAAGCTTGATGCCAAAAGATAATTTGAAAGATAGATATCAAAACATTAGTGAAAACAACAAAACAAATTCGATTCCTATAATATCATTAAAAAACAACTCACTAATAAAATAAATACATTTTTTCATCAGTGTTCGAAAGATAGAGTAAATAAACATGAAATAACTGTTGCTCAATCTGAATAAATGCCTGGATGATATGCAATGAAACCCATCCAAACACAACAAACACTATTTCAGTTCAAAATGTTTCCCCGCTGCTCAAAATAACTTCCAAAACAAAATAAAATCTTCAGTCTGAAAAACAGTCTTGAATTTTTCAGCTCAATGAAATAGTGAAACAGCAAAACTGGCACTATTGGAACCTGCAGATAACATTCAAATGATGAATAAATCAGTTCGCAATCATCTGATTAGATACCATCCACAGTAGTTCTATCCACAGAATTTGTACAACTTTCCGAACTAATGAAAGCACTTTTAATAAGTGATTTTGCATCCGCCAACCCCATCGTATCAGAAATAACCTAAAACAGTTAAGTCACTCTGCAAACAGAAAATTCGCTTATTTCAACAGCACAGAAGTACCTTCCATTGATAAAAATAACATACTTCAATGTTTTGTAAAAACAAACAAAACGAAACATTTGATACAAGTTACGAAACTTGAAGTTATCCAATTATGCCAATTGTGACGGAAAAGTAAAACCTCCCTCATTACCAAAAACTTCCAAATCTTAAAGGATTTAGCAACTCGATAACATGAATAAAATGGATTATACTAGATCAATTAAAAAGAAACTTCAGCAACGATTTCAAAAGACATTTTTTGATAAAAAATAATTTCCCAAGTTTTTCCAAATCTACAAAAATTATTCCAGGCATGAAAAAGTCAGATAGATCTAAGCTACTTCCTACTACTTTTTCTGAACAGATTCTCCAAACATTACTGGCTTCAAAACTGCTCCTTTAACATAACGGAGAAAGCAACTTACTTTAGGAGCAATTTTTAGAGGTTCAATGGCAAAAGTAAGTATACGACGTCTTTTACGGTATGCAGCACCGCCACGAGGTGTTGCTGGTTCACGAGGTATAAAGGAAGCACCATTTGTTCGCTCATATTGTCGCAATCGCATCACAATCCATTCTTCTGTTGCATGATCCAAAAAATCATTCTTCTCACCTGAAAATCATTAATTTTTCCATCAAAAGCGACAAAATCTTAATGTAGCAGAAGCAAAGGACAACAAAAGAAAGTTCCTAAAACTTAATAACACTACGAGAGTTAGAAATGAGAGTAGTCGCTGACTGCTACAATTTTGAGTAAAAAAAAATGCTTTGAATTTCATTTATTGAACATCAAACTGTGATATTCCAAGTTCCTTATTTTACTTCCCCTATTAAGAAAATGCTCAAGTTTTCTCTATCACCAATGACGAAAAGAAAAAAAAAAAAAACCAAATAACTGAAAAGTGTAGTATACTTGGTATGTAGTAAGGTAAAGGTGTCCACTGATAGCACGACTTTGCCCTCGACAATTCACCTTCCTCAGTATGAGGACGTTTCACTGCAAATTAATTGTGAAGGCTTCTTGAAAATCTAGGTCAAGAACCATGCTACATATGCAAAAATTATACGGACGTATATTACATACTCAAGCCTAAGCACTATACTTCAATATATAATTGAACAACAACCCTATGAAACTCAATGTCAAATTAAGTTCCTGAGAATCGAAAAAAAAAAGAAAAAAGAAAGGTTTTGTGGATACTTTTATTGACTTTATGAGTTGAAGGAGAGAAAATACGAAAACTGTCACGACTTTAGGTTAAAAGAAGAGCATTTTGAATTTCATGCTATTTACAGTGATGTGAATTAAATTAACCACATTTCCAGGAATTGAATTCCCGATGGTTGTACAGAATTAAAAAAAAAAATTTAATGCTCAAAGCAATCCTCGTAGCATCTTTCAAATATGCATTTGAGCACATAACGCAAAACCATATCTGTCCATAAAGTACTATCCAATAGCAGTGTTATCACAAGAACAGAACGAAACATACTAAAACAAAAACTAGCATAAATGCAAAAAGCAGTAAATCTTCCGTTTTTATGGAAAAGAACAAACAAACCTTTGGTTTTTTCATGGCCTGTCCTGAGATGCTCTTCTAGTGACCGCTTTAAAGTAAACCTTAATGAACAACCCTCAATGAGGCACATGTATGGCTGCGCTTTACCTGCATGTCGTGTTGTGAAATGTTCCTCCAACCAAATGAACTGAATAGCCATAACTTTGATTGCAGAAAATACTTTATGAAAAAATTAAACGGAAAAATAAAAAAGCAGAAACTCAACCATAAATTGAAGTCTTGATCTTCAATCTACCTTATCCTTTTTGCACGTGCGACAACAGAAAAGAAAAAGCACACCTGTTTTTGAAAATCACCACGACTTAAACCCATTTTGCAGCTCCCCCACTGGCACATTAAATTTTTTAAACGACCGATTGTTTGTGTTTGTGAGCCGCCTCCATTACTACTACCATTATTATTGCCATCCAAATATACTGAAGACCGCAGCAATTCCAAATGGGCCTAAATATTTGCTGTTTTTGAACTAGGATTTCAAGCTGTCAGTGAAATCAAATCAACCTTAAATATCTTTATAGTACACTTAGCAATTCCAGTCGAAATTTTACAGTGGGCTTAAATTACTAAATATTTTTCAAGAAAAATAGCAAAGGAATGAATTTAACTTATTAAACTTCTAAACCTACTTTCACAACATGGTCATAAAGATCGTTATCGCTTGCAAAACGTTCCGTGCAGCTTTTCCAGTGGCACCGTACTCTCAACTCAGGCTCATTCACTTCTGTAGATATACACCCGGATGAAGAAGGGACTGTTGAACATTCCGCTAGCGATCTTACGCTGTTACCTAGAAAGAATTATATGTTTAAAAGGTGACTGCTTCCATTATTAACAAAATACAGCACAAAGTACTAGTGATATCAGTACTCATAAAGTGTGACCCCTTCCTCTTCCATGTTTTCCGAAAGTGTTAGGTAAATGACACTGACAATAATACGCGTCACCTAATTTGGTTGTCGGCAAAATTCCTGATTCTTGATTAACCGGAACATCGACTGCCAACTGTAGCGACGACAACGATGTCAAAGAAGTTGTTTTGTTCAGAATACATGCATCAAGGCAAAAATTTTCATCTATTTTCGTATCAGCACTACTCGAACTGCTCGTACTGAATGTACTAATATCGCTTGATGTCCGGCTAATTGGTGACGATAAGGCCGAGCACAAAGGTTGGAAAAGTGAAAGTGGGCACTGTGATACAACTAAAATGTTTGAAATCATCAAAAATTTGTAAGAAGAGTACTGTCATCGAAATTATTCAAAAATCAGTTGGATAATTTTGATGTTACAAACTACAACAACCAGCCAAGCACACCTATTATTTTAGATCTCTTCATCGTAGGCATTTTATCGTTAAACTACAGGTATATTTTAACAGTGCCACCAAACAACTCATTCAGTTGAAATTATAGGACAAAGTTTCTTACCAGTCACTGAAGTTTTCTGAATCATAATATTTAATAAAAGGCTAAGCCCAAAATGATATGCTGTTTCAACAATAGCGGCAAACCAAAGGAACAATTAATTATATATTACCAGGTACCAACAGTATCATAGCACTGTAAGATAGTACCCGTCAAAGTTGTAGCCACTTGATGCCGTCTTTTAAAGTTCGAATCTTTGCAATACTTTGTCATTTCTGCGCCACCAATACCAACCGATGAGTCAAGTGAACAATCCGGCGAAGATGGAAATGATGAATCGAAACCAGAATCAACACTAGCTGGTGACATCCGTTCAATACTCAATACATTTTTTGGTGTTCCAGCAAGAGACGCCTACAAATAATTATTAAAATTTCAATTTTTATTTATGGTTAAAACATTTACCTAGTTAAGCATGAGTGAAAATTATAACTTCCTAACACCAGGCACTAGAACTAGAACTGCAAGATACTTATAAAAAGTAGCCCAGATATGAACCTTGGGATGTAGCAAACATATAATTGTGAAACTTTTTATCACAGTAAAAAAGATTTCCATGATAAAAACATTAAGTTTGCTAAGAATAGTCTTTAGAGTCAGTTTCAATTAACTTATTTAAACATGAACATTCCGAATATCTCAACATCACAAACCAAATGTAACTGAAAACAAAAAAAAAACTTAAAAATGGAAAGCTTTTAAAATTTCAATGCATACTGAATCTAACTCTAAAACCTGCTAAACCTAGAAAAACCCTAGTATTAGATGGATATAAAAGTAACTATAATTGTTCCATAGGAAAATGCTTCTATATAGAATGCGAGAAATACCCAATCTCCTGGCATAGAAATCTATGATTTCGTGTTGGCAAAAACTTGCCTGTTCTTATTTTGAATATGGAATGTTTGAGCGTAGATATTTAAAAAAAAAAAATTTTTTTTCTAAGCAATTTAAAATGTACGGTCTTACAACTGCTACTCCTTCTGCACCATCATACGTTCTTTCCAATCTTCACTGCTCTTAAGAAAAAACGGCAAACAAATTTCATCAATTTTACAATTTTATGCCGAATTTCAAAAACCGAATTTAGTTTGTCACAAATTCAGTCCAAAACTGAACTTCAGAAACTTTCCATGATAACACTCGTCATGCAAATCACATATTTCTTCAGAAATATTCGATGGAAAGATGAAGTCAAAAATTCCTGATAAAAAAAAAACCTGGAAGCAGCACAAAGAAAGCCGGAGCGACATCGTTTTACTTTATTCACACTATTTAGTTGAATGAAATAAAGGAAAAAAAAAACTGAAAAAAGGCCTAAATACCCCGCTTTTTTTTGGATTCAAGTGTTCAGTTATATTACCATCACTGCAATTAGATGGAATTTAAAAAAAAAATATTTCCACCAAAAATTTAAGCATCAAATATTCAAGGAAGAAATAATAAATGTCCATATCTGTTGTAAAGGAAATCTTCAAATTAGAATATTTTAATTTCCTGGTTTGATTTGCTCTCTCCCTCTCTTTCTCTCTAGCCACAAATCGCTATCATTTGTATTAAATTCATAGAGATCATAACAACCATATTTACACACATACACACACACGCACAAAAAAAAGTCCACAAATATATATATTATGTCTTCATCAGTCAAAAGCTCTAAGGTTTCAAGCGAAAAATTTACTACCACGTGACAGCCACAGACATGAAAGAATCAATAACTAAATATTTACTTGAACTGAAAAAAATTTAAAAAAAAACTAAAAAGATCCCCTAAGGATGAGTATAATTTTGAAGGGCTGTCATGGATAATTCATATTAGTCAAAACACCGTGATGCAGAAATTTCTTATAGTCAGAAATTCAAACGAAATTGGTAAAATTATGAATTGAATACAAAAAAAAGTAATGAAAAAGGTGCATGTATAACGATAGTCAAGAAGAGTAGAAAATGCCCCGCTTTGAAAGCAGTAATTAAATTAATTTCTCAGAAACATACAGCATATATATTCGGTGGTTCCACACCAATCGGTTCATTACCACTGCTACATACTGTGACGCCTTGCTCACGCATTTTGCCACCTATAAAATTAAATATATTGCAATTAAATCGAACAAAAGCATCGTTTTACATGGAGAAAGCGTACGTATTACCATACAAGAAAGAATGTACTCTTAATTATTAGTGCAAGATAAAAAAGAAATCGCTGAAATATGTTAAACGAGTTTTTGAAATTTGAAAACGACTAGTTCAGTCGAAGGGAAAGTTCATAACACAAATATCTAAAGTTCTATTCACCTGCAGCACTGAAATCTACTCGACAGCAATGTGGAAATCTAATCATGCAAAAGAATGAAACCACAACAAATGATAAACATTACACGAATATGCAAAATCACCGAGCGCTCACAATGTTCACTCCCTGCATTAGAGATGGATGATGATATTATAATATATGGTAGTTGCCATGGAAGGAGGAGAAGGGTGGGGGTAACACAAGAGGAATAGTGGAAAATCATTTCCGTTGCAAAATTATTATTCAGTGGATTTCCATGTGGTACCTATAAAACATCTTTGAAATTTGAATTTGATATTACTCCATGAGTTCAGCAATAGCAGCTAAATGCTAAGGTGAAACCAATAGATAGAATCAATTCGCCGTGGTGAACTGAACTTCATACCAGTCACAGAAACGGAATGTATCTCGACAGTAAATTCGAATTTTTATGTTCACATCCTACACGTATTTCGAATTCTGGAGTGTTATAAAAATTTTTGAATTAACATGTGGAACTATTCTGTGGAATAACGTTTAAGAAAATTAACCTTCCCAATACTACAACTAGATCTAGAATAAAATAACGGGATAACTCCCAGCACAGGCAATTAATGATATATTGAATGGAGAGAGACGTACCTAGAGGAGAAACTGATGTAGCGTTGTGCAAGACAAGAAGAATAAGTCATTTAGTTAGCAAATGAGGCTATTTATTGCGTGAGCATACCGCACTGCTCTCGAGATTTAATTCAGGCGGTTGACACGGATGCAACAGCTGAAGCCAAACCTGTGCAAGACAGCAATTTTATGGAGGAGAAGGATGTGATACTCCGGAGGATATCAAAAGAGAAGACAGGATTAAATTTGAACCGTAAATGCTAAGGTCACAACGGGTATTAGAGACTAAGAGCGGAGTCGGGTTAAGTCGAGACGCTATCGACCACATGGATAGATGCGCTCTAAGCGCTTCCACTACCACATCTATTTGCTTGCCCCTTATGTAGAACCATTATGTACACACACACGCACACCAAACATATACATCTACAACAGACGGAAAATGTGAAATGTAGTAATACTCGTGGTAATGAAATACAGATACTGTCAAAAATGATAGCACTACATCACCACCCCATAAATGCTATTATTATCATTATCACAGTGGGCATCTGATTAGTTCCAATCTTGATAGAGATAAACAAACACAATCTGATGAGAATAACGGCTGAGTAAATAATACTCGCACAATCGTTGGGAACACAATCTGGACAGAGAAGGAATGGAGATGGAAGCAATTCCATGGTTGTATAGCATGTGTCAAGGTAGACTGGTAATGATAGTACTGCTACAGAGAGGGAATCATGTTTGTCCCTTAACCTTATCAGACATATACCTCACTTCCATGAAAAGAAACATCTATAATTTTGTGACGCTTTCAACTTCTGTTTCATTTGATTTCCACCAATCCTCTTAGTGAACTTTCAAAATTCAATGAATGGACGATCAGTGAAATCAAAAGTGAAGACGGAACTTCCCCACAGAAGAGAAAAGGAAGTGATGGGAGGTCATTTCTTGACCTTATAGGTGATGATGATGATGCTATAAAAAGGCTACATGACACTTCGTTGGCTAGATGGCGTTCAATATTCCCATCACTACGAAGAAACAACACTGTGACAGAGGTTGCAACAAAAGGAATGAATAGCAGGAGCTAGAAGGCTTTCTAGACCAAAGGCAAATTGCAAAAGGACAGAGCTGATGTTGAGATGTCAAAGAAAAGTGCCAATGGATTCCACAAAATAATTAGGAAATCTAAAGCTCCTTTTCTACTCACCTCTACATTCGTTTCTCCGCAAAGTATACAGGATAAAAATTATAATTGATGGAAACAATTTCAAAGGTTGAGAACAATTTGTTGGCGAAATTTTATAATTAGAAATAGAAAATCGAATAATAAGGTCATCGTGAAGCATAGGGAAATATCCGGGAAATGTCGTAATTGCAGGTGCAAAAGGGAAGAAAGTAACCTAGACAAGGTCTTTTAAGTCGTGAAATCAAAAATGACAGAAAGGAGATTGTGAACCTGTTAAAACATTCTCTTTACAACAAAACAACCATATTCCTTCATTATATACGGTAAAGGTAGAACCGTATGTTTGAGTTTTAGTCTGAGATGTTACCGTAAATGAATGGAAGCTAAAAGCTGATCAAGTTCACCACTTTGTTGGAACTTATTTGAAAGTAGCAAGAATACAGGAAACAATTAGCACACAGTAGGACAGGTGAAAAGACACTCATAAGGTTCATGCAACCCATGAAGCAAATTAAATGATCATAAGTGATTCCAGGTTAATGAGCACGAAAGGTTTAGGTTGATAAGAAGAAAGGACACTAAGAAAAAGACAGCTTCCTTTTATGAAGAGAAATCTGAAATTTTAAGCAAAAGTGCAGAGAACCGTTACGTCACATCCTTTTGTTGATCGCCGATATCTATCTTTTCACCTCTCCTCTCAAATTGCGTGTTGCAAATCAATGATGGCCAAATTCCACTCCACGGGAAAGTTCAAAAGAGCAATTCTTGTCTCTAAATAATGAGCCCCTTGGAATGTGCCGTACGTCGATCGTCTAAATGAGTGGAAACCAACATAAAAATCATATATCTATATGCGATGATTGGAGGGACAGTTAACGACGAATGAAGAGATAAGCAATCATTTCATGAAGCATTATCAATTACGAGATGATAAGTGTCGGATAAATTACAGAAATTGCAAAATGTACAGAGAGGAGAGGAAACTGCGTGATATAAAATAATGAGGGATAAACGGAAGAATCTTTTGCAAGCCTTTTTTATACTCCCTATCTGTTTTTTAGGCTATAAAACAAAATAGTTGAGGACAAAGGGTCACAAGGTAAGGGAGATAAAAATGAAAGTCATAAGACAAAAAAGGTAAAAGAAAAGGTCACGAAACGAAAATTCCTCATCGGCGGGAATGTTCACAGCGTTGAATTGACAGCAAATAAGTCAACCACACGGAACACATCATCTAATGTACCACTGCAGTCAAATCAGCTGGAATTCCGACAATTAATCTCCGTAATTTCGAAACGACTATTTGCAAAAGAAACCAAAAAAGGCCCAGAAATAACAGCAACAAGAAGAAGCAGACAATAGGAGAGAGGGTATATATACATTTACATAGATGAAAATGGACAGGTAAGAGGAACGCCCTCGAAGTGTACTCTTGATGAAAAATGAAATGGAAGCAAATTGATAACAGGAATAAAAACCTTAAATGAGTTGTCCTCACAGGATGACAAGTACCCGGAATACCGGGAAGAATTGAGACGGGCTGGGAAGGAAAAGGAAACAGACCTGACACTGAAGGTAAGCGAAAGATAGCTGCTACTGATCGAAATTAATCCGTCATCCTCACCGGTGGGCCCACTTTCCCAAAGCAACCGTCAGCTGTTCTTCAGGGGCCATGAAGATGACCGGGCGACCGATAGACCGATTCAGTTTCCTTTCTGCTAGTTTTCAGTTTCGAATAAGCCCGGTGGTACCTCCAATGGCTTGATCAACAAAATGTTCTTATTGAATGAAAGTCTTGTCTGGCTCTTTTAGCCCATACGTTCCAGACAACCTAATTCCGATTCGTTAATTAGATAAGCTCAAATATCACTCAAATTAGCTGCATGAATGAAAATGAAATGATTTCTTCTTTAGATCAAACTTAAATCTCTTCCCACTTCTCACGAACAGTAACTTACTGAAACGATGCAATAATTTCGAAAAGAACTTGAAGTAAAGACTTTTCTCTAATTTATTTATAAACACCGTACCATAGAATATAACTAGGAAAAAAATTAATTGAAACAATCAGAAACTAATTTTGCACGAAGAAATGCTGTTAGGTACGAGTGATAATCACTGAATAATGATTATTTATCAGATAATCATATTCATGGCTTAATAACTTTGTTGATACCACTCAATTCCCAATTATTTCCAAGCAATTTAACAATATTTTACAAACTGGAAAACCAAAAATCACTATAGCAGGTGCGCATTCTCTAACCTCTTATCTCTTCCAACATCTAATAATAAAATATGTTCTCAATAAATCACAACCGTTAAAAATTAATTCTGCCAAATTGCAATTTGTTAATATCTTGCCGAAATCACTTAGGAATCATTCCTGTAAGTCTTGGAATCTGAATAACTACGGTACACCCATTCATTTTATATGAAAATAGAAAAGTACTACACACTGTTGTAAGCAGCCTTCTATCTTATCAGTAGCAACGGTTCCAATTAAATTCGAAACTAAAAGAGAACGAAATGAAAAGTTTCACAAAAAGTCGAGAACGAAATTTATAAATGAACTGGGATATTGGAATTTGAGAGGACAATGAAGGATAAAAAGAGTTGCAAAAATTCATCTAATAGAGAATGAAATGTAAAGGAATGATTGCACACCTGCATAATTCAACGCAGCAGTGGTCTTTTTGAAATGGTAAATTAAAAGAAGATATCGGATAGGTAATAAATAAGGATTGGCTGTTTGCTGTAAGATTGGATAGAGGCCTTTTCAGTCTAAAGGATAAGTTAGAAAACGAACAGCAAGCATATTGTTTTTTTTTGCTTCAAAACCTTCAAAAAAAAAAAATCAAATTGAATTTTCTTTCCAGAAGAGACAAAAAAAAAATCCATTTCTTTCTGATGCTTCCTTCTGATAGCCTTCTCAATTACAAACTTTACTTCTTCCAAAACCAAAACAGAAAAGAAAAAAAAAACCAAAAAAAAAGGTATATTTATTTTCTAAGTGAGAGCAAAAATTTTCACTATAAGTTTCAAAAAGTGAAACCGTTGAGGAGATTATCATTGTTGCCGATGCATATGTTCGATAATATCCCATTCGGGTATTAATAGGTGCCAGGCCAGGTGATTTTTCTACCGTATTTTTGTTGTCCATTAAGTGAACAGAGAAGAATCGAAAAAAAAAAAAAATGAAATGCAACGGAGGAGGCAAATGGAAACCAAAAGAACAACGTACACAGAAACATACGAACATACATACATAAATATCTTTGAGAAACAAATTTTAACGAAGAAATTGCAGTCACTTTTAATGTTTAAAGGAGAGGGGAGGGGAGAAAAACTTGCAAATTTGATGCAACACGCGACACTATCAAGGAAGCCTTCTGACTGATGGTTAGTTATGTGAGAAGGTGAAGAGGTCAAGTCTGATAACCTCTATGATAACATACGCATCGATCAGTGTGCTTTTATCAGCGAATATCTGACAGTGTTATAGCTGCCATCAGTGAGGGGAGTGATTCCTCGTGCAATTCACACTTCTCCCATAAAAGCTTCCTTTCCTCCTATTATCTTTATTTAACCTTGGAACAAAAGAACACATTCGGACTATTCTCATTCTTTCGCAAATGGGATTAAACTCTCTTCCAACCTGATAAATACTTTAACAATCGATGACACGCATGAGTATGAGCTTATCAAACAACCACTAACTCATACATGAAGTTAATTCTCACATTCGTTAAGTTACTGAAGCATTTTTGCCTGAAGCTGTATAAATCGGATGAGGATTCACAGATACACTTAGTTAAACGTATAAAACTTTAACGATCGGTCTAAATGACTAGAGAAATTCGGAAGATCAGTCTAACTGATTACGAAAGCCTTTAAGCCCTGCTTATCCAGGATAAGAAATAACACAGCGGCCGATGATACCTCACCCTACGTAACATAATTCTTGAAGCGAAATTTATATGCTGACAAGTTGGAAAACTAGTCGGGGAGTTGCCACCGATGGGATGGACAGGAAAAGACTGATGTTCCGGCGATAACATCCTTTCTATCCACTGCCGTAGCCTCCTCCATCACCGACATCATTGTTCAAGTAACATTCTGATCATTACCAATTGCAGTTCATTGTTATAGTGCTGGGGTGACCTTTGACCAACAAGCTTAGTTTCCACTGCTCTGCAAACTTCTCATTTGAACTAAGGACACAGGAGTTACAGGTACTCGCAAAAGCTAACACAGTTTTCGCACACCATTCATCTCAAACTTTCTAAATTGAGAGAGCTATCAGTAGGAAAAGTTAGCTCGATTGGAAGTGACACGAACGGAAATTTCCCGTTAGTAAATGCTTTAATCATTGGCGAATAATGAAATGATTAGTGCGATGGAGGAGAACGCTATGAAAATTGCAATTCTAAGTTAGAGTTAAAAGAAGTCTAAGTAAACAACCGCCAAACAATACCTTCTGATGAAGGTACTCTTATCAGAGGAAGCAATCAACAGGTGTCATCTTGTCAACACCCCTTCCAATCTATTTCCCATTTGGGACGAAATTCACATTTCCATACTACCTTAATTAAGCCTTCTTTTTTTTTTATTAGCTAACATCAGTCAGTAACAAATTTAACCTTTGCTCAATACTATTATTCATAATAATGGGAAAATTATTACAACAATGTATAATGTGTGAAAACGAAAATCAATGTTTACAGCGTGGATTAGTAGATGCTTAAAAAAAATATATCATTGTCCGTCGAGAAAAAAAAAAAACCTATTGGAGTGCCTAATTTTTGGGAGTTATTCTCTGGTCTCAATAACTCTGCAATTCAGACGCTGTTTTGATGAAAGTGAACTATCGCGACTTAATGCTGACAGGATCTAGCGGTAATGAACTGGTCACACATCTCGAACATGCGTCAGTTCGAGATAATTACAGTGCGTTGTATTTGCTAGAGATGAGGCAGCACTTTATTCCACATATAATTACACCATACATACTTATTAATTCATCTTTCATGCAGAGGGAATATTTTCCTAGCGATCATTAATATTTGATTAGGGTGTGTTGATCTCCACTACCTCACTCCTCCGAGCTACCGGACATATAAGCCTTGTCTTCAGGGGCGGTAATCAGGAATAATTAGGCATGAAAGGTTAGAACTGATAAAGAGCGACGATGGATGATAGCTATGCAAATTTGTGAAGAAAGGGTAAATTGCTAAGTAAAGTTTACTCTGGAACTAGAAAAGAAACGGTCTAAGTGGTCTAAGCACGCGAAAACTACTCTCTCTCTGAAATGCAACCAAGGGAAGAATTGGAACGAACAATTAGCTTCGAACAATCTTTAATCTTTTTTTTTTTTTTTTTTTTTTCATTTACGCTTTAAACGGGGGATAGGATAGGTTTTGCGATATATCAGTTCAGAATTCAAAAGTCAAAGCCAAGTGGTAAAGACCAATTCCAGAAACAGCTGAATTATCGATGGTTAAATACGAAATAAGTAATATTAATTCTCGTGACAAGTTGACAAGCAATTTAATTACTAGTAAAAATTTATATCAACTGCAGATCGGAAGTTTACAATCGTAGGAGCCAAAAATTTCAGGAAAAATTCATCCCGAAAATTCAATACACTCAATTTCCCGAGAAGTGAAGATATCAGCCGGGATTTCAACAAAAGAGAATGGCTGCATTGAAATTAGCGTTTTATTTGAGGGAAAGAGTAGTGAAGAATTGTAGGGAGAGAGGTGAAGTGATTAATATGCAAATTACAATTAGTAGAACGAAATTGTTATAATGAGGGAATTAGTCATCCTTCATGCTCCTCTGCAGCAATGAATTAACGCTGCAAGAAGAATGGAAGAAACCCGTCAATAACCGAAACAATTTGGTATACAATACTCTGTAAACAAGGCCATTCATATGTGCTGCATAGGGCAGACAAACTCACCCAAGCAACACACACACAATTAAGAACTAAGTACTTTAATTATTACTCATTATACGCATATCCTCAGCAAATGGTTCAATTAGACAGGAAGTTATTTGAATTTGCATCGTTAATGAGGAAGAAAGAGAAGGAAACTTGAGAGAATCTAAACTGCACTGATTCACATCCTTCTCGAATCTTCTGAAGTTAGATTCAGCAACGTGAACAAGTCTAGCTCATAACGTGCTATTATGCGTGAATTAACCGTCAGGTCTCGCTTGGTTTCTACAATTTACTACAGAAAGGGAATTAAATGCAACACTATTATGTCGGACTATCAATTAGCAGTGCTATATTTTGCAGTTTGCATAAAAGTGATATCCCAGATTCTGAAAGGAAAGAACGACAAAAGAAAAAAGGTTCGAGAAGAGTAAAAAAAAGTGTTTACATGGATGGGATCAAAGTATTCATCACAGCTATTCAAATTTATCATACCATCATTTATTAAAAAATAATCCCAACAAGGGAAAATAAGTGCCAAATTAATTACATAACAGTGTTATCGTTGCATATGATTTACTATTATTACAATCAACCCACAAATATGACATTTATCGACCAGTTGGTATGGAGTGAAAAATGGAAATGAAGAAGAAATGGAGGAAAAATGAGAAAAACGGGAAATAATTTTTTATCTAAACAATATTACAGCTATTTATTTCCTTTGCAAATTTCTAAGGAATTGAAAAGTTTTGTTACTAAAAGATTTAATTTTTTCTTCCTGCATTTTAAATGCTTGAAAGAAACGTGTCATTAAAGAAATCAAACATGATTAGAACGATTAAATGACCAAGAAAGAAATAACAAATGTTCCTTTAGCGGATAATTTTAATAGGCAGCATATAAGGACGTCTGGTAATTTGAATGAACAGATGATTGAAATGAAATGCTAAATAAGGAAGAGAGACAGAGAGGGAGAGAGAGGAATGATCATAAATGAGGACTGAAATTGGATTACGACCCAAGAAGCCAACCCCGTCATCAACGGCCAAGCTAAGCAAAGCCACTGGCACAAAGCATCATCGATACAAATTTCCAACATTTGTCCCCCATCTGTCCATCCATTTCCATCATTTGCATGATGCCATTGCAACAACTTATCCTACCAGATCGTTCAATTTTATCATTCACTCATCCCTAAACCAAAAACAGAAATTCACTTCAATTACATAGTGAAAAAATAAATAAATAAAAAATAAAACGTGAGAATTAGCTGCAAGGAGACACCTTTGCTTCAATCAGAATTCTCGAAGAAATGAACTTGCTAGAATCAAATTAACTGGTATAAGCTACTAATAACCACCACTAGTTAGCATCACTAACAGAAGCACAGCAAGGAAATATCTAAATATTTAATCATATCAATCATGTTAGCTCCTGAAAAGAGGGTACTAACATCCTCTAGGAACAATGTCATAATGTTTACTCTGATTAAATTTTAAAATAAAATTCCTACGGCAAAGCAATGATTGTCGAGAGATATCAGATGAATGATAAGTAAACCTCTTGAGTAGTATCAATGAATATTCTCCTCCACAAACAACAACTCTTTAATTCATATAAGCATACAAATAACATAGCAAATACAATCTATGCTCTCACCTGAAATCAGTAGGCCTTTTTTTTTAGAACTTCGAATACAAAACCAATGTCGTAAAGGACCAAAAAAAAGAAAGAAAAATTATAATCTTCAAAATGACACTGTACCCTGTGTGGTAATGGTACAGTACTAATTAAATCTTTAAAAAGAAATTAAAATACAGCTATATTACGATACTTCATAGGAGTTACCTTTTAAGGTACTGTAATGATAACTAATGGATTTTATCACCTATACTGTATCATAGGAATGTGATCTAAAATGAATGAGAAATTAGGAATTACCCGTGAGTGGATGATTAGTAAGAGCACCTTACCTCAATTTTAAAATTGATTAATTAAAATTTCAATTGAAAATTTGGTCTTTTTCCTTTGATAGTTTTCTTCTAAATTTGGAGAAGACGAGGAAGACTGAATGAAAGAGAGGTAATTTTCAAAAAGGAAAAAAAAAGCGTCCTTGACTTTGGAACGATTGATAGTTTGTCTATGGAAATCCGTTCTACCCTTTCTCTTCTCTCCCTCTCTCTCTCTCTCTCCCCTTCCCTCTTTCTCTTTCTCTCCCTCTCTCTCAAAATGGCTCATTGGATGATTGGCCAAATGGATGTATTTTCTGATGACAGGGTGCTGTTAATGGTGAGAAAATGATGCTAAAAGATGCAATGCAAAAAGTGTTACGTCGAAGAATCACGCACGCTCAGAAGGATAAGATTGTGGAAGGGGAAAATTGCAAATAATTCAATTCAATTTTAAACTTCGCCAGTTGAAGGATCAATTAATTGGTAGGATAAAAATGCACTCTAAAAGCATTCATTTCTGACAAATTTTAAATTTAAAAAGAAAAATCTTCCGAAAGAAAAAATGCCATAGAAATTGATAGTTTAAAGTACAAAAAAGTACAGAAAATAATGAAATACTCATTCATAATGGCTTTTCCTTACTGCATAATTTTTGTATTGTGACTGTTTAAAGTACTTGAACTTTTACTCCAATTAATTAAATACTTCAATTTCTCCCTTAATTAAATAAGGCTAATATTTAAAAGGAAGGGGAAACAAGGAATAGATCTAGAGGTACTTAACGATGAAGTATTATTTAACAGATGAACTTTCATAAATCAAATAAAGGAACCACAACAATAAAATGAAATATTTCTACACACAGTAGCAGCGGCAATTTAATGAATTTAAAGACGTAAAAGAGACAATAAAAAAATGAACGATTAAAAAATTCTTAATCTTTTGAAGTGCGAATTTCCATTTTTATTTTAAATTATTGATCAAAGAAATAAAATTAAAAAAATTCAAATGAATTAATGTTTAAAACAATTTAAATCTCTTTTCCTTTTTCTTTTGTCCCAAATAATGATGAATTTAATTAAAAGTATTTATTTATGTCCATGGTTGAGTTGAGTACGATCAACACAATGAAGAGAACACATGTGAGTAGTTAGAAACGTCATACATCAAAGGAATCGTATGCTTTCTTACGTGATCGTTACACGATGATTGATCGATAATCGATAAATTCGATCTTCCATCTTAACAAAATTTCCCTAACCCAAATATCGATCGGAAATAGACGATGAATCGAACAACAAAGCGTAGTAGGAAAGGGGGGTACCGATCATTATTGTTAATATTGCTGTGAAGAAAAAGGTGTGGGATGGTCCGTACCACATTTCCTCCTTACGTCCGTGTCCACGTCACGTCCACGTCCGTGTATGTCTCTGCTGCAAATGAAGCTGAAATACGGTGAAGGGAGGATATCATCGTGCTGTACCGCTTAGGACAACAGGAAGTACTCTTTGACGGAAGTAAATGATAGATTTGTTTGTTTAGTTCGACTTTATACATTAATTTTGAGTAAGCTTAGCAGTAGTTTATACTCTTTATGCTAATTAATGAAAATGATTGGAAAGAATGGGTTAATTAGTAGGGAAAATCTTCAGGAAAAAAAGCAAAAAACATTGGCATGGAATCACATTATAGACGATACGAGTGTGAATAAATGTTAACTTCAAAAAAAAAAAATGTGGAAAATTGAGAGGGCAGTTGAGAAAGTTTTATTCCTTGCTTTTAGTTAAAATGTTTTTTTTTTTGTTTTTGTTTCTCAACTACAATTATAACGATGTCTTCTTTTATTTTATTGCATTTATGCGAGCTTGCATCATAGTGTTTCGATGATTTATATTGTTAATTACCTTCATTTATCGAGATTTTTGAATACTTTAATGCAATTTATTTCGTCGAGAAAGAAGTCTTTTTTTTTTGAGGATATAAATACCCTTATTGTCCATTATTATCTGACTTAACTTATTTTGGCAGAAAAATTATTCTGCCTTCAACTTTAAGACCATTTTCTGTTTTTCTGCAATAATGGAATGGAGAGCAAGCGCAAAAGACAAAATTTGAAAGGGTGAAAAGTTTAAAGAGCAGGAAAGTTAGTGCTTAAAAAGTGCTCTAGAAAAGTGCTAAAATATCTTAGTCATCAGTTAACAGGTAGTAATTATCCACTCAACTTTATTTGTCTCTGAATTTTATCACTGTGCTTTGTTTTTAACCTAAAATTTTACACGGTTCATGTAAGTAAGACACATTATGTCATCATCATTATCCGTTGTTTCTTACAATTTCTGCTAGTATCGTAATAGTCTTGCTACTCTTTTAATTTCAGGAGAATGCGGTAAATGTTGTGAATTGTGGAACAAAGGGAACAAAGAATTGTGGAACGGTCTCCACAGCACGTGTCCCAATGATCTGACACTTTTTATCAAAGACTGCTTACCGGGGTCGATCTCATTTTGATTTGTTATTTTTGCTAGCTTGTCTGTCCAGTAACGAATACTTCCGATTGATTGTTCGTTTCACTCTTAAACCAGAAATAATAAACTGTCGGCATCACCTTCCCATCGAAAAACTACGCTGGCAAACAAGTTGAAAGAAAGGAACACAAAGAGGATCTCAATTGACAGTTCCTTCATCACCCTTTGAAGAAAATTTCAAAAATGTTCGCTCAGCTTTCACTATAGCGGTGCATTTCATAGGCCTCTCACTGTTAAGCTACTTTAACCATCACTGATTACACTGTTAACAAACGACAAACGTACACGGTAGCGAAATACAATCAAACAGATTAATTCTACTCTCATTCTGTTCCTTATCTGTAACAATCCGAAATTCTTGAAGGATCTGAAACTTTCTCTGCAATAGGGAAAAGGCTTACATTAGAGATTGGGAAACATCTATAATTCAACAGATGTCTGCTACAAGTTTCATTTCAGCTGAGAAAATTTCCAGTCCAAGTTTCCTACAAGAGTATGAGGACGACAACACATCTCACTTTATCTGTAATTACTGTTTGGACTTTTATCTCTCTACGGCCATTCATCTTCTATTTTCCTGCTCCATATTTATCCCATTATCTTATTTCTCTTGTCACTCGGTTCGGCGGTAGACTCTGTGCTCGTAACATTAAGGACAAAAATAACAATTGTTTACTGACAACCGAACTCTGACTTTTCCCCTTTTCTCGTGAGAAACTCAAACTGATCTTGAGTTTTATACTTTGTTGGAACACACCCTGCAGAAATACACAGTCCCTTAAATTGACAAGGTGATATCCAGGCACATATCAAGATTTCAATGCGTATCACAATGCTTGTGTAATGTTAAAAAGTAGCTGTTCAGAGATGTGATCGAAGGCAATAATTTTAAACAGGCGCATCACCTGGTAACTTTCAATGGTTGCTGATGCAGCTGATATGATCCCTGAGATCGTCAAAATCACATTGCCAAAACGTTCTGGAAGGCTAATTAAAGCCTGTTACTTTCAGATCAGTAAAAGTAGTTGTAGAGGAAACGTGAATTTTGAATTTCCATCACCTCATAATTTTTTTCTTAACTTTTTTAAATGACTATTAACAATAAATGTTAATGACTCACTGTTTTTAAAAGAACTAATATCACATGAAATAGGGAAAATGCACCTGCATAATTCGGGAACTCGATAAACTGGTAGAAGGCAAACAATGCAGCAATTATTCGATCACGATATTCTATTATCCGAGCATTTGATTCTTCCGAAATCTGGGAACCTTTATCTAAAGAAAAAGCGATGTATAAATAGTAAGCATTAATGTTTGATCCGATTAGCAACATCCGGAAAGGTCATAACAGAGGTGAGGTTTTTAGTCATATAAGGCAAGCTGGTGAGACTAAATATTTCGTCAAGTAAAGCGGTTTTCAACAACAAGTACTTCATTGCTTGAAATGTCAAGGTAGAGATGATAAGTTCCATGAAATCATAGATGAGAAAAATGAAATGAAAGCAAAGGAAAACATGGAGGAAATGTACTTTCACAACTGCTAGCGCCATATCGAAAAAGCATAATAATTTTCAATGTTACCAGTTCTTCAGGCATCAATTTCAACCTCCTTAATGGCATGGCAACTTCGTCAATACATATATCAGTCATCTGCTTGTAAAGTTTCTCCTGACGCCATTTCCGATCCGTTGGAATTGACTCCTAAATCAGTGGAACACATGAAATGCAACAGTGCGTGTGTGAATTTTAAACGATCAAGTTTTGGGGTGAGTTTTTAGAATAACCAGAACTTGAAATGTGATGAATGTAATTTGTCACACTAGAAGAAGTATTAGACACTTAAGACGACAGTGAAGTGTGAAACTAGACCTTCTCGGACAATTAGGCTTGTGGGGAACGGAAAAAGTTATTAAGTGAAAAAAAAAAATGCATCACTTCTTAATGGATAAAAGAAAATGTTGTCATCCTTCAAGAATTGAAATATCGGATGGGAAGGGAATGTGAAGTACAGATGAAGTACAGGAAGCTGAAGCAGGATAAAAATATGTCCACAGGTCAAGGACCTATCATTTTAATTTAAATTTACGAAAAACAAAAAGAAAACTTGCTTCCAACTCTTCTGGTAATTCATCAACATTTCGTGGCATACAGGTACCATTCGATATCAACCAAACATCTTCTATACCTAATTGCGCAGTGTAATACCCATATTCCAAAATAAGATAATGAACAGCAAAACTGAAAAGAATTAAGCATAAATCTAACTGGAGATAATTTTTATCTAAGAAGTAAAGAAGTTCACTACATTAAACGTACTTTTTCAAAAGTGACAATCTGTCAGCAAATGGAAGATCGATGAAACAGGGCACTGTTTTAGCCCATTCCAGCATCAGTAGCAATTCCGTATGTGTTACACTTGCGATATCAGTAGCCATAATCACAAGTCTGTTTATGACCTATGCGAAAAAAAAAAAAAACATTCATTAATGTGGAGTTTCTAAAAACTTCGCTGCTAAGATAACAAAATTTTCCCATTAATTAAATATTTGAGGTCATAAAATGAACATCAGTAATTTAAATTGAAAGTTTATATTTGTATCTGGACAAAATCACTTTTAATCTTGTATTGAATGCTAATGCTGAATCCATCGCCAATTGTTTTAAAATGGATAAAAATGAAGGAAAAAAAGGAACTTCACAATGCTAATACATTCTAATATCTCACAGTGTCCAGAATATAACTTAGATCCAAATGATTTCCATTCCCTTCATAATTCGTTAATGTTTGTAATTAGATGGATAATCAGCGAGATTGATAGAACATACTTCAGACATAAGAAATACAAAAAAAAAAAAAACTGAAAAGAAAATCATCAGAACTTACCAGCTGATCATTTTGCTTCAACATTTCCGCCAACCTTCTCGCTTCATTTTTCGCTCGCATCAGATGAAATTTCCGCTCTCGAATTTCCTTATCAACAAATGTAAGTCTCGAAATGAGTTCAACCAATTCCATATCTACTGGTGATGGTTGAGGGGGATGAGCTGAAAATCTCTGCTGCTCACTCGATCGTCGATATCTTCGACATCCAATTAAATCTCGACGTGGTTGAAGAGCTGTAATGCAAATGAGTTCTAGCCAAAGTGTGTATTTTGGGATAATACTAAAAAGTAGCTCAGTTCAATTTCTGCGTTGAATTTGCAAAAGAAGTTATAGAAATCGATACTTTTCAAAGCGAATTTTTATGAAAGTTCGACTTCAGCAAGACAGAAAATGAAGAAAATAAGATGAAACCCTCTTTGGTCATTCCCATTTCAAGGCATTTCTTGAAGCGACAAGCTCTACATGCTCTCCTGCTATCCTTATCAACTTCACAGCATTCCGATCTCTTGCATTTGATATCTTGACGGTGAACCACTGCTCTGTATACAAAGATGTATAACAAATGCGAGTGCAATCCAATACAATATTCAAACAAATGCTGCTTATGGACAGAGAGATCTCTGTAGTTTCTACATTATGGATTGGTTAAAGTCTAGAAATTTGGAAAAAAAGTTACAAATATTAGACTGACGCAGAACAGCAGTGATTCCCATATGTTTTTGATCAGATTGAAAATTCCTCCAAATATGAAAGTTGATGTACCAAATTCAGGAAGGCTGTACATATCAAAATTCTCTTTGAATATTCAGAAGATATTCTACTGCTTCATATTTTTAAATAACTGATTTTACTTGCTATTGGGAATTCTGATTCACTATGTGATTCGTTGCTGTCATTTCCAAAAAAAAAATTTGAAATATCAACACTTAACATTTCTTTGAACCAAAATAGCAATCATAACAATAAAGATATTCTTCTTATTAGGGAAAACTCTTTTGCTGCAACATGAAAATCTTACTGGAGACCAAAATGATGGATTATCCGATTTGTGATTATATGAAAAAAAAACTGGATTTCTGCCGATTAATGAGCGGCAATTTTTGATTCATGATTTCAGCCACTGTGCATGATTCTTAAATCCAATAATTCAGAGAAGATTCAGAAAGTTGTAACAGGAACGGATCAAATGCAGTGAATTTTCCTGAAGGAAGTTCAGGATGCTTCTTTTCTATGCAGTAGAAAAATGGTCCTGCCCACACTGATGTGATCTGTTTCTCGTGTGAGAGCTGTTCTCGAGCAAAATATTCGACCTCTAGGTTTTGTTAACTGTTGTCGTAAAAGTTTTGTTTCACTGGCTAGTCATAATTGGACATTATCAATTTCCAGTGATCGTTTACAGTCATCGAGCCTTCATCTTCCTCACAGTTGCTTGAACAAAAATATGCTTTGCATTTGTTAACACCTCTGAGTCAAATGTATTTCCTCCTTTATGATCCATTTATCAATTCCCTGATTAATTCACAAGTATAATTTGTAAATATAATTTGTGAATTAATCAATAACAAAAAAAGCATAGCAAGAAATGAACTATAAAATGATACATAAGCAACATTTTTTAGAGAAAATTATTTTATTGTAAAAGAGCAAAGTTCAACAGTGGAAAACTGCTGTTATCTTTGCATCAGTCCAATATACCCTACTACAGATTACACCAATGCATCTAATTAAAACCGGAAGAAGTACAAAAACAAAATAGAAATTCGGACCTTCTAAAAAAGGTTTTACATCCAAGGCAAGCAATGACACCATAATGCTTCCCTGTTGAATCCTCTCCACAAATAACACACTTTCCGATCACAGGGGCTAAAGCCTTCAGAATATAAATTAAAGTAAACATGAGTTATCACGAAGTGGAAAAATAAGTATAAATCAGTTTCCACAAAGTGGATATAAAATTTGGAAAGAGCACAATACCGCTGCGTTTAGTTCAAAATGTTACGAACAGTGAACTTTATGCAATGAATTATTATATTCCATCTGTGGCACTGTCTGATGAGCCTTATATTATATTCTAAGAACATTTTAATAGATTGAAATTATTGGAAGTTTTTTTTTTTCCCAGCACCCATAAAGACATTTGGGATAAACACCAAAAACAAAAAACTAGAACTTCAAAAATGAAGAAGGAGAGGCTAAGCGTTGAAATGCATCTTGCAGCTGAAGATACAGTAAAGAGAAGTTACCTTGACGACTAATACTTGGACACATCCTCATTGAAATTTCTCATCTAGAAACTTTCTTCCATCCATATATGATTTTCCTTTCAAACATCAAGTATCTTCAGACCCACTCAAAGCTTTCCGATCTGAACAGGCTAAAATCATATCAGCATATGCCTCTAACTATTTTTAATTACAAAAGCAACAAAAAACTGCTCGACTAAGTGGGAAAAAACACTTTCCTAGCACAGTAACGTTTCAAGTACTATGAAATAACAATAGTAATATTCATAGTGAAACTTTTGAATGCCAAAAGAAAAATGAGAGAGCTGATAAAGGATGTATTGTTAGATAACGACAGAACAGGTGAAGCAGAAGATATTTAAATGTTCTATTGTAAAATGAATTTCAAATTTATTGCTGAAGAAAATCGATTGAAAAAAATAAGCCAGAAGGTGCGATCGGTGTAATCAAATATTATCATAAATGGAAGGGTCATGAAGGAAAAAGAAAAAGAATAATGGGACATCAATTTCAACTGACAACACCAGAGAAGAAATGGAGAAGTCCTTCACTGGTATGCCAGTAATATTTTATTTTACTAACGAAATTCGACAGGAAAAAAATTAAACTCATCTAACACGTCAAAATGATTCAAGCTATCATCAGCAAATGAATTACATAATTACTATTCAATCCTATGTAAATGAATCAATTTCATAACATATACTCCGATGACTAGGAAGTACGATATCCGCATGGGTACTCAGATTTACTTCCCGAAAAAACTGTTAGCCCGTGTTAGGGCTGCCAATACTTTTGAATCTCAATTCAACAGCATTAAGATACAACTACCATCGGGAAATCTCGTGGAAGTGGAAGGCTCAAGTGAGGAGTGCTTTATAAGACGCATATATCATGAGAAGTTAACGCAATATTACAAGGCGAATGATACAAATGATCTGAAAGGAATACGCAGCAAAGAAAATCAAAACTAGAAGAGAACAGATGGAATTCCATACACCAACAGTATAAAGGGAGCAAATGAAGTGGGGAGAAGGGTACTTACAACCAGCTTCCTTCAACTACGTCAATTCTTGTTCCCCGTGTTGTGAAGTGTGCAGTAGCAGAAGGTGATGGCTGCTAATAATAAAGGTGTTACTTCGGCATACTATAAAAGAGGAACTCTCTCCAATTCTCTGTTTATTTGTTACTTCGTCTCTTCACTTCTACAGCTGTGCAGTACTCTTGTGCAGTGGAGCTATGTTAATAAGAACAGCACAACAGTTACTGATTGCAAATACAGGAAAAAGAAAAGAAGGGAATAATAATAGCAATTATAATTATACTTAAACTCACCTTGAAGCAACGGCAGCAGTATCTGAACTTAGTAATGTTCTATTAAATTTATCACTGAACAGATCATCAGCAACTCAGACGTCTCCAGTAAAATCATTCCACCAGTTCATCACAGTATTTTCTTTAAATATATATTATGGAGCTGAGTACTTGCGGTTGAATCAGCGAGTAGATGAAAAATTACGATGGAAATCTATGCAATATTTAGAAGTTAGATTCATTTCAGCAAAACTAAGTAATAGTGCTAAAAAAAGAGAAATCCAGCTTCTTCATTGTTGCTATGAAGAAAATCCTATAGAAAATCCTCTGCCATTAATTCAATACATCCAAATACTAAACTTGCATGCGTACATCAACAACTTGCATAAAATTCATTCAATTCGGGAACAGACGGTTTCATAAATCGTTGCAACCGTGAAATGCAATCTTGTCCCAGGCAGTATTACCAATGATTGAGTTTGTGTTTTTCCAACTTTTGCTCTTCAATAATTAAGCAGAACTGCATGGTGGTAGAAGTGCAGCTAAGAGGTAACATGAATGGACAGGTTTTAAGAGTTTTGCAACATGAAAAGTGAGTTTGCCGCTTATTAATTGCACTAAAGTATTAGACATTTGCACCTTAAGTGAAACTGTGTTTGCAAGAAATGGAAGAAGTTGGAGATAGTAACTGTTATCGAGATTTGCTGGGAAGTGCACATTCGATATGCATCAAAATTATCATTGAGCTGTCGGAAGGCGTCATCTCGCACGAATCTGTTGTTGGCCTGTCGAAGTTTGTTAAGCGTAAGTTTCCATTCTTTGTTTAATAATCTCTTTGTGTTTACTGCGGTATTAATAACTAAACTGTCTATTATGTTATAGATATTGGTAGTTAAAGGATTGAAGTAAGTTTGATGATTGTGAAGAAAAGCTTATAGTTAGGCTGAGAAGAAAATCTAAGGTAACTATTTCAGCACTTCTCATGTTGACTCTGCTTAATTTCTTTTAAAGGTTAGTTTGATAAAGCTGATGTCTGCGATTGCAAAAATTTTTGTTGTTTTAGGTGAGCTAATGAAGGGAATTGTTGAGAAAGGAAAATATGCTGAAGTATATCGAATGGTCTTTAGTACAGCGGTGACCATTTTAAAAGAATCAATGAAAAATAAGGATGAGTTTAATCAGTATACTTTTAATTACGCATTGCAAATAATCAACAGTATTTTGGAGAACGTAAAAACTGAAGTAAGTGGTGGTATGGAATTTTTTTTTTTGGCAATAGGCTGTAAATTTGGTCATTTAAAGACTTAAATTGAACGGAAAGGTATTTAAAATACCGGTTATTGTTGGTTAGGAAGCTTTTTAGGCTACAGGAAGGGTGAACAGTTAGATCCAGTATCAAAAAAATACAATTCATAGTTTCGTAATTCATTGCCTCTGGATATACTAACTGAAAATGAAGTAAGAAGTTATTAGTTTTTCCTCACTTAGTACTTACTGGTTGGAGTGGAGGCTATAGCTTATAATGTCTCTTTAATGGATAGTATTTCTTCATATCTGATATTCATTTAGGACATATTGTCAAATTAGTTTAGATTGAATTGTATTTTATGACTTCTACTTATAGTTTTCTAGGCATTTCAGGGTGCTAAGGATTTGTGTTCATTTTTTTGGTCCATCCATAATAGATGTCTTATAGCTGGTGATTGCGAAATCAATAATGTTGTGGATATGGAAAAAATTGCAACATTTGAAATAAATTTTGTTCGATTTATGCTTTCCAATGCAGCAAATAGGAAAGGTTTCAATTAGATTTTGAATTCCTTTAAGCCCTCGCTTTATATATTATTATAAAGGCAAATATATAATTAGCAATTATATTTCAGATTTGTTTTCTTCAAAACGTCGAGGTGAAGTTGCATTTATGGTCACCTTTTTCATGTCGAAGTTTTGCTCGCAAAAAGTCGATATGCCAGTGAGGTAACATTATTCAATTTAACATCAGAATTTCAAAAAAAAGAAATTATGATCTTTAACTATTGTTATTTAGAATTAAGCTCTCGTAAAAATAGAAGAAGCTATGAATTTTGAGAAAGTTAAACTTGGGGATTTTAGAGAGAAGAATATTTGGTGATATTTACAGGATTTTTGTTTTATTTTTTTTCAGGCTTTGTTTAGGAAACGCATTATTCGAGCTTGTCAAACCATGGGATGAGTCACTGCAAATGATTCCATCATTTCTTCCCGGCATTTGTTGTCGTATGAGTGAACTTATCAATGCAGATATGAATACGGTAGTTATAGATATGGCACTAAAGGTATTGCATAATTTTTACACTTATTTATAAGGATTAGAAAGTGAGCCAATTTCTGTTTTAAATATTAGATTTAGATTTCAGATTCAACAGTGCTTGCAGGTTTCCTCTTTTGGACTTTTCCAATATCACTTCATTTTCACTGAGCAGTAACAGACTTCATATATGAATCCTTGGAAGAGGTGCACTGTAAAATTTGTAAATCATAAAGTTTGAAGAGTAGGAGGCACAAAACCACCCACTCACCGCAACTGATAAATGAATAATTATTTACAGATTTTTGGTTGCACTGTGTCAACTTGCTTAAGCGATTCTGTCTTTCACGGAAAGAATGAAACGGGAAATCCAACAATTGTTGAAACTAAGCCCGGAAATTCTGAAACTACTTTTAAAAGGGATATTCCTGGTTATGTCGAAGAATGCTGCAAGAATCTAAAGTTTCTGGTACGCACATTTCCGCAACTTGGTTTCCTTATACATTCTTATACTGCGATGAGATTAAGAATGCTCAGAAAGTATGGTTATTGTAGTTGAATGGAGAAATTGTGAAAATTTTGAAGCTTATTGATACTCTATTTTGAACAAATCTACTGTAAAAGAGAATCATATGAAGTTGTTCCAATAATTATTACAAAACGTATATAATATCTCAAATGTTTCCGGTCGTGGCTTCATTTTTTTTTCTTTTACAAAATAACCTGGTTTAAAAAGTTAGTTATGCCACTATTTAAGAAATGCGCTATAGTGTCAAAACTTCACGAAAAACGAGATTTAAATCAGTGTAATCTTTACTTGGCTCCATGAAACTGACTTAAAAACAAATTTTCAACTTATTTAAGCTTAGACGGATATCTTGCAAACTTGTTCGATATAACGATCATCGTGTTCGGCTTGCACTGCTCAATCTATTATATGATGTTTACAAAGATTGCGCCATAACTCTTAGTTCCTTGACTGAAAATGTTTTGATCGATGTTGTTCTCTTGTTATTAAATGATCCATATGAAGAGTATGTTTGCAATTTTGCAACATTTTTTTTTCTGTATTTGCTCTATATCAATACAGTTTAACTCACTGAAGTAGTAAGTGCCATTGCTTTGATACTGGCTTCTTCACCACATATTCTGCGCTAGAAGAAAAAAACTTGGCCACTTTTATAAGCAAATAATTATATTTTATTTATAACCATTTTCAGAATTGCTGCATTTTCGGGAAAAGTTAAAGAGTATTTAATGCATAGAGTAAAGGAAAACTTCATCAATCGTTTGAGAGAGCGTCTCTATTCATTATCTATTACAATACCTACCGAAGTTGTCATAAATGGAGATGTCGAAGGATGCTTGAAACAGGTAAGAGGAGGAAAGTTTTTGTTTTAGTGTTGGTGAAAAAAACCTTCGGATATTTTCTATTTGTTTGTCTATACTTATTTAACATAAAAAAATTGAAGAGCTGCAAACAGAATTATAGTGAACATAGTTTGTCGTTGCATGAATATTTCTTTGAGGAAAGAATTTCACTTTGATTATTGAAGGTGCACTTGTTAGATATATTTGATTTTAACTGAGCAACACTTTCATAAATCGTTCTTAGCAGTAGGCAGCAACTGAAATAAAATAGTTTTGTTTTTTAAACAAGAAAATTTTCATGCTTCAGATTTTTAGCAGACGTGCAGGTAACTTCCGGGGAAAGAAATTGAAAAATTAAAGTCTTTCAATTTCCAGTTACTCGGAGCGTTATTTGCTGTGAATCCTGAATACAATAACTTTTTGCTGGGTGGGAAGTTACCTGAACATTTAACATTCGCACTGTCATCTACTCTTCGACTGAATGTTAAACGATTACGTCTGAGCCGTGAAGTTACTGAGAAGAGCAGTGTTTTAGGCAAGTAATTTTTCAAACGATTATAAACATGTTTCGTTAACGTCGTCGTTTATTCTGCAATGTAGAATGTTTTGGTACTTTCTAACTAAAGTTGTTAGGTACCAGTGCTTTTATCCTTAGCGGACTATTTACAAATCAAAATCTCTCCTTCCTTTAGAGATATATCAAATCACTTTTTTCTAAATCGTTTTTCAAAAATTTCGACACTTACCTTTGCAGGTGTAATAGACGACTTGCCACTTGTATGTAATGTCGAAAAGAAAACTGTCAGTCAAATCGCTGTACTTTTAACCTCGAGTAAACAATCTCATGCAAGCAACTTTTTTGTGTTTTTGAATCCATGAATGTTGTTAACTTCAAATATGAGAATTTCAGAATGAAAGTGGTTCATTGCTGTTGCAGTTTTCTTTAAAAGGAAATATCGTTTTTGTCTTAGATTTTTTTCTTGACTTTCTTGATAAGACCGTGAGTTATAGAGTGATTCTATTAAAAAATGATTTATAAAAATTTTCAGGTTCTCCTAGATTGTATTTCTACAAATGTTGAACATACTAAACGGTTGGAGGAAATAACAGGCAGTTATCATCTCGCTGTATATTTTTTACGTGCAGCTTGTACGCAAAGTTCGAAACCAACTGAAAAATTTGTTGACATTTTACAAGTTCTGGTTGAACAAGCCATTGCTCTGTTAGAAAAAATCGACATACATCATCCACCACGAGACGATATTGTCGAAGGTTAATCTTTGAATTTTTCTTGTATGGAGTGGAGCTCTAACTTGTCATTAATATTGCGCTATGTCCAAAAATTACTGGATTTACAGATGATAACGACGAACAAGGTAGTGAGAGTTGTCTGGTCACAGTTTTGTTATCATTTTGTGCTGCTGCCTTCATTTGTACACCCTCTGTTTTTCTATGCCAAAAGGTTAAATTATTTACTTTTTCCAAAATAATACTGTGATGAACTTTAAGGAAGAATAAAAATTTTTTTAATGACTTTTTTTTAATAAAAATTTTTTTTTTTTAATTTTTTTAATGACTTTAAGGAAGAATAAAAATTTTTTTAATGACTGATCTGTTCTAAGTTTGCCATTCCTCATTCACCAGATTTGTCAAAATTTCATTTTGTGACTTAATTCAAAATTCATTAATTTTGATGAAGTGAACTCTGAACTCTCTATATAAAAAGAGTATTCTTAAGCTTTGTAGTTTGTCCGACGCTTTCTAATCTCGTATTTCAAAGCTTGAGACGGTTGAAAATCAACTCCAACTTGTTTGTGCTCTATTTTATTCTTGATCTCTCTTAATTTTTGTTATGATCTCACTGCAGTTAATGAATGAAACTTTGTTTGAAATATTTGAATGGACAAAATCATCGTATCCAATTTGCGCAGAAAGTGCTGAATATGCTTTAAAAGCTGCTACCTTGGTTCGTTATATTTACAGTTTCTTTGGAAGACAGTATGAAGCCAATTTTGTATGTGATGACTTTGTACAGTCTTTTTTGCATTGGTCGGTTCCGGGTAAAATTAAGGAACATCACATTATTTTGATTCATTTGTCCTTTTTTTTTTTTTTTTTTTTTTTTTCGAACTTGTGCAAAGGTTAAATTGTTATTGTAAAAATTAAAAATTTAAAGACAAGCTGATATTAAGTTTTGAAATATTTCCGAGGTTTTTTATGGTAAGCAAACATTTTATTGAATTCATCATTTTTAGTTCTTTTCAGGCAGCGGGAGAAGCTGACACATCCTCTCTTTGTGTAACGTACGGAAAATATCTTCTGCCAAAAATAGCTATTCGTTCTAGAATCTCTAACAACAACTTCCGTACCCCTTGTGTATTATCTTCGTTGTTGGATCACTGCGATAGTCCTGAATTGTTCGGGATCACAAACCACGTTGTTGAAGAACTTCTACTTGGAGTTGACTTAGGATCACAGGTAACAATCTCCTGTTGTGGTTATATTTGTCTGTTTGGAATATTTCATACTCATTTTCTTTCAGGAATATTTAATTTTGATCCTCAAAGCCATGCTCAGTTTTGGAATGGCTATTGGAAAGTGGTTTCGTGATGTTAGGCCGCAAAAAATAGAATATGATGACGAGGATCTGGATAAGAAAGTCCCAAAACCTGATTTTGTTGTATCTACAAACAGTATTTTAAAACGGTATGTGTAGCTGTACTTTTAGTTGTGCCAGTTTTTGAACACACTTGAATATAGACCTACCATCGTTACTGATATATGTGATAAAATAATTATGAAATTTAGTTCGATATCTTTTCCTTCAGAACGAAGCACCTTCTCTTCTCGTGCCACGTGCCAGTTCGCTTATTGGTTCTGAGGATCTTGGATATATGTCTGAAAAATTTACGGCATTTCCCAGATGACTATCTACCAATGATTCATGAGAATTGGCCAGCAGTTTTAGATTGCCTTCGAGAAAAAAACTTAAATGTTCGATTGGGTGGATTTCAGGTTCATGCTTGAATTTCTCACTTTGTTGTTTTTACTTATCGCACCCATTAGAATCATGTGAAGTAAGGGAGCTTCATTTTAAGGTCTTTCTTGGCGCTTAGTTTTCAAGTTTTTTAGTTTTATACTCATTTTCTAGTGGACTTCTTTTGCTGTTTTCATATCTTAGTCTTGTCTTTTAATTCGGGTCAGTTTTTTTGTTTACTACTTCATAATACTTACATAATTATTAAATCCGTTTTATATTTTTGTTACTCAGGTTGAATGCTTATACACTACTCTAGTAATGTTATCTTTTATCTATTTTTCTATGCTTCAAGATAACTTCACTTTACAGGTCGTTGTAATAATGTGTGAACTTTCCGGTAGTTTCTGTTACCGTCGTTTCATCCCTGAGGTGTGGCCAGCAATTCTTAAATTCATGCTTGAGCAAAGTGCTTCAAGCATCAATAGCCAAGGAGCTTATTTACATTCTGCTGCTTATAAATTTCAGAAAATTGTTTTGGAAAAGTAAGTGTTACGAGTATTTTGACATGTTAATTGGAAAAAATTTCCCTTTCCTTATCTGATTAGAACTAGAAACAAACAGCGACATAAACTTAGAACGTTTGTTTGAGTGGATGTGCAAAGTTGTTAACGAACGTCAGTCATCGTTTTGCACGGACTATTAGATCTAATTCACTGTATTTCACAGCATAGATTTATTTCTTTAAGGAGTACTTTTTATAGTTTGGGCGCTGTTTTTTGTAATATCGAAGCACGTCGTACAGATTGGGAAAGTGCTATAAAAATGGCTAAAGCATATTGCGATGTTTCACAACCTGAAGCGTTGCAAAATGCATCGAAAAATTTGCTTTTCTTGTGTGAAACGAAATCAAAGGATAAAGCTCATGAAACTCAAATGTGATCAGCGTTATAATTTGGCAATAAATATGACTAAAATGCAATAAAATAGTGAAGATATTGGGTAGCCTGATTTTTTGGATCTTTTTTTTTCATTGTAATTAACACTGTTGTAATAGATATATAAATCACTGCATAAAGTTAGGTATTTGTTACTCATCACACAAAATGAGAAAATAATTGTGGTGTCCCATTTTCATTGCCCTGAACTGAGGTTCAACGGCAAGGTCGAGCATTGCCAGTACTGAATGTTTCGAGTGCAAGGATTTCAGAAAACACTGAGGTGGTTTGGGAGACGCGAGGGTTCATGTGAAAGGCAACTATCACAAAAGCATTATGGAAGTGAAAAAGTCTGGGCGTTTTTCATCCACATTGTAAAAAGGAAAGAGTTTGAAGGAAGTGTGTGGTAATTTTTTGTATATCAAAGAGAATGATCGAAATGTTGAATTTCAAGAGAGGTGCGCGAGGAATTTTGCAAATAAATAGTATTGTGGTGAAGGTGTGCCACTTTTTTCTGAAGGACGTTGGAATTTGTAACCTGACTCATCTCATCTTTGTGTCAATGTTCAGAGTTTCATATGATCTGTTTGACGTTTCTAATGTTTTCAATGTGATTTATAATCCGAATTGCTAATTATGGAGATTAAAAATATCTCCTAAATGATAAAAGTACTAGGTGTTTTTCGCTCCGATTGATTGTTTGAAATTATTATCATTTAAACAAAAATGATCACTGATAATGATGACCTTCATTATCAATGTTAGCAGGGTTATATAAAAAGCCGCACATGTTCAAATGTTTGATGAATGTAATTAAAGAGTAATTAGAAGTGGCATAGAAATGCATCAAAGGCAAAGTTTTGAACTGAAATTAGGGCGTACCACATTCATCTTTCATTTATCTAAACGATGGAAACGATGAGAAGAATGACTTTGTTGCGGAGGTCAAGTAAAAGCTCGTGCTATGATATTCCAATTAACTTCTCCATCCAGTGTCTTTTTCAGGACGTTTGCTTTTTTCTTAAATTTACTCCTAGAAAAAAAAAAAAGAATTTCTAGAAACTATTTTCATTCTTGACATTTCTTTAATTTGTTTGTAGTAATTTGCTGGAGAAAGTGAAAGAGAAAGAAAAAGGAAGGAAATGGTTCGAAATTCATTTCTCTTCCTCATTGTTACATTGATACCGTTGTACAAAGCAGAACCTTACTTAGCGTGGATTCAAAACGATGGCAGAGAAAGCTTTAATCCTTTCGAAACTCTCTTTTCCAAACTTTTCAGCATCACACAGGTTAGTTAGCTTCGTGGAAATAGGACGAATTTCAGTTGAATTGCTCGAAGTTGTGGTAGCCATAGTTTCAAAAGAAAATATTTTGTTTGTAGAATCTCCACACAATGGATGATGCTTTTGATATTGTTACCGATGAAGGACGAATGCAAGTTCACGACAATTTTGGTACTGCAGCCAATAAAGTGAAACCTTGTATTTTATATGATCTAACTAATAGCATAATATCACAGCCATGTTTCTAATTTCAAATACTTTTATCGCTTTTAACTAATATTTCAATCCTCAGAAATGATTTGAAAGTTTTGTAAGTTAAAAGGTAATCTAGTCCTCTGGGGATTAATCAAGTACCACGATTTCTAGTTAAGAGTAGAATTGAACTGTTTGTTATTGAAATAAAAAGCTACTTTTCCTTCACCTGTAGGAACTTTAAAAATAACGAGAGTCTTTTTGGTCTTTTACAAAGAGCGTTTTGCAATCATTTCTCATTTCCAGCGGTTTGCATTACACGAATATTTTCCTGATTTCACTTGCTTAATGAACTTTTAAGGCCAATGAATTCTTCGAGCAGATGATTTCTTTTCTGAGTGGCAAGAATAATCGACACGTAGTAGAAGGAAAGTTAAACACAGAATTCGGAAAAGAACGACCAACCTTCCGTAAAGAAATTCTTACGATTGAGTTCGTATATTTGACTTAGTTTCATCAAAGGAAATCAATTAGATTAGTCGATACTTCTTTCATCTGAATATTTTTAAAAAATTCTAAAATTGCCGGACTAATTTCACAATTTTTTATCCATTCATACAAATAAATTTCAAAAATACAAAATCTACTCAGTATCAGTGAATAGAAAATTTTCTACTGATTACATCCGTCCTAATATAGTGCATTCGGCTGACCAAAAAAATCAAGTTAGATGCTTCAACAATCAACTAAGTCTACAGTTCCTTTAGCTGGAATTAGGTAAGCGCTTTCCTACTTCTAATCAATTAATCAATCAACTAACAGGAAATTACTTTTAAAGGTTTTCCATAGTAATGGTTAATTAAAAAAAAACTAAATAAATTCCTGCCATAATAGAAATGAGCCTAAGCACTAAAGTCTAAGTAAGCTTGGCCTAAATTTTCCTTTGTTTGTTCACGATAGATACTTCCAAAGCTGCAGAATGACTCTACAGCATGAGGTACAGCACTGAAAAGGGGATTTAATTTTGGAAGATTATTGGTAGAGGTCAGAATCTTAGGAACAAATTTCTCAGTGAACAGACTGAGCAGCACAACATCGCCTCAAGAATGCAAACAACATAAATAGGTAGTACTTCAAGGGGGTTAGGATGAACTGCCGGAAGGAATGAAACATCATTTCGGAAGGTCAGAGTGAACTGCCGGGAGGAATGAGACATACTTACTCACCCTTTCGATCACAAAAACCAAAAGTTAGTGAAAAGAACTGTCCGTAATTACATGAAGCTGCAAGCATATTAAGACACTTATGAAAATGATAGGAGGTCAAGAAAGTGATATCATTCTGATAAAAACAAGAAATGTTTTAAGATAATTAAGGCATTTCCGAATCATAGTTTGTACAGTAAAAGAGAATACTCAGTGCAGAAATTGCCTAATGTTGGCTGAATTAAATTTCTTTCTAAAAGGTCCTCAAAAATATTTACAATTTTTGTTGACAGAATAAAATGAGTGAAAGGAACTTTCTTTCCGTATAGATCCATTTTATACAACGTTCACCATTTAGACAACACGTTTGTGTACGAGAGAAAAAAGTGGCAATACCACGTGAAACTTCTGAATCAGTTTGCACGTCGTATAAACACGCAGTCCGTTGTCTTCTGGGTGACATCAATGAGACACTGATACGGTTGATTGAATGCTGCGATGGGTATCATACAACAGATATTAAGAAAGGATGCACTGCATGTTTGTTATCTTTTCCGTCAATGAATTCAACTAGTACATCCATCGGTTGTGTCAAAGGTCACCATTTCAGATGATGATTCAGCGACTTTGGATAAACTTCTGTACGGAAAAGATGTCTGCACGAAAGGACTGGAATTGAAGAATACAAAATTTACAACCTTGCTGATACCAAGCAATGAATCCTCCTGCACAACGGTATGATTTCACACTACAAATTACTGCAAGGCTGTTGTTTTCAAGTTTTATCCCTTAGTTTTTTTTGTTCTTTTTTGTGCAAAAATTTCCAAAATGAGTATGCAGAGAGGGAATGCTTCTTTTTCTTAAACTGGAACTTTCAAAAGTTGCTTAGTTCACATTTTGAAATACTAGTTTTTGAGATTTTCCAACTTTTGCTGTATAGTGAAACAGGAAGCATTTCTGCATCGGTAAGATAAATCATATTCATATCTGAAATTAAAACATCGATTTTGCAGGAGAGTAGTGAGAGTAGGAATTGGGATGAATACATTTTGGAGGAACCATACCGTACTTATGAAATGTTGAATTCTCAGAAACTACCGACACGTAAAGCAGGAACTTTTGTTATTGTATCTATAAATCCCGATCCGAAGCAAACTGATGACAAAGTAGTCATGACTTATTTGACAAAGTAGTCAAATCACTCCCATTATTTCATTCAATTAATTTGCCTGCGACGAAAATTTGCCTTCATCTTATTTTTAATTGCCTTTATTTGAATGAATGTCAGCTCCAGGAGTGTTAGATAATTCTTTTTCACTCTCGTGTATCAAATTTACCCACAAAAAGGCAAGTAAGAAGTGACCGCTTTCTCTCTGTTCCTTCTATACTCTTAATTGAACAAATACAATTTTCAAATTCCAGCCTCTTCTGAATTGCATCAAAATAATAGATGAAGATTTGACATGGAAAAATGGTACAATACAATTACTAAGCGGACCACTACTACCAACAACAACTCAAACGCTTCTAGATATAATCACAACTGATCCCGATTTCTCCGCATTTAATGCTTGTAAGTTTCACATCCTGAATTTTCTGATTGCTTCCTGGAGTAAAAGTTTCCTTTGATGACTTCTTTCCAAATTAAAAATAAATCAAAAAAGGAATCAATTCACTTTCTTTTTTAATGCTTTTCAGTGTTAAGTGATGATCTTCGAGAACGTCTTGCATCAAATGATCTCATTTCCACCGTGTTCGTTTTTAGCAATGAAACATTTATGTCACTACCTGCGTCACTTCAAACACGTATGCAACGAAGAAAACACTGCTCAAGAGGTAGTTCTTTTACACTGTTTTTTTTTTTTTTCGCAAACTAAATTTCACGATAATTTCACGATCTCTTCATAGAACTGATCAAAGAACACGTATATGATGATATGCTCTGCTCAACTTTAAAAGAAGCTGAAATAAAATCCATCGCTGGTAACAAACATCACTTTCACACGCAGGTTCAGATTTTCATTCACTTATTTTGGCAAATAAAAGACTGAGTTCATGCAAAAAAAAGTCAAAACCGATGCAAGCTGAGAAAATTGTGATTTTTATTACAGTTATAAAGAGAAAATATGTAAGTAAGAATCATTTAGCTCGACATAAACAACACACAGCTGAATTATTTGGATAATAATCGACTTCTGGATACTGATCGAGTGGCTTCAAATGGCGTCATTCATGTCATCGAAAATATCGTGCTTTCGGAAAAAGGTAAATCTACGCTTAATTTTTATTCGACTAATGAGTTCAAAACTGTTTTCCTTTAATCGCATACATCTTATGACAGCTAAATATTCGTTCTGGAATTTGTTAAGTATTGGAAAAATAACGAGGACAATCTTCGTTTAATGGAAAGTTATATTAGTTTAGTTTAATTTATTGAAAGAGAAAAGAAATAAACAGACCAAAAATTACTAAAAAAAAATACTCAATATTTATCTGTTAATCTTTCAGTTGCGGTGGATCTGTCTAACCACCTAGGGGTTCCCGAACGAGAGTTTATAGAAGTCGCTGAACGTCATATCGGTTACGAAATTGAACCAAAAGCTATCTTTGTACCACCCGGTGATTCTTTCCAGGTTTTCCCCCCTTTTGTATTTTGCTTCCGCATTAGTAAACTACAAATACGACAGATGCAGTTCGTGGAAAACTAAAAAGTTTGCATCAATTAATGATACTCATTGGTAAGCCTGACTTATTGCTGTTACTTGATAGGCCCTCTTCATTTTTGAAATTTTCCGCACTCTTAGTTCTTCTTTTAATAAATAAAGAGTACCATACCGCATCAATCAGACAAATTTTCTTCTGTTCAAATTTTCAGCTTTATTTTCAGAATTTAACAGATGAAAAGTCGTTTGTTCTGAATCATGTAGCCATAAGCGATTCACACGTTACAGATAAACTAATCAAAACAGCACTCGGTTCAAAGGTTAATTTCTGATTAATTTTTAACCACTGACAAAAATCAAGCTCCAAAACTTTTTAATTACTTTGGACCAATTTAACTCGCCATTACTAAATTATTTTGTAAATTCAGATCCCCTCATTAATCAATTCTACGAGGCCATTTTTCGGTTGCGCAGAAATAATAAAACCACCAACGAAATATTGCGGCACCACTATTTATTCCATTGATAGTGTATGAATTTTTAACCTTCCTCCCTCTTGTATCAGTCATACTTCCACCTCAGAAATACCTCACATATCCTAGTATTATACCATCTTTCACCAAAAAGCTGGATCCCATCTTTTACTAGCATATTTTCTCAAATTTCCATACTCATTTCTTTGAATGTAATTAAGAAATCTAACAAAATTTAGTCATTACCGAAGACTACGTATACATTGGAAGAGCTGATTACCAGTAAGCCTGAATTTTCTGTGTTTGCCTCGTTGCTAAATTATAGCAACGTTGATCTGAAGAACAATGGACCATTCACTGTTTTTCTACCTTCCAATGATGCACTGTCAAATAATCAAATTCGACTACTGAGAGTGAATAAAACGCTGGCCAACGACTTCATTCGTAGACATCTCTTTGAAGGTATATATTATAGAATTTATTCAAATTACAGTATGATATATGAATGATTTTCCTTACTTTATTTCTTACTTTACAGGGTTTTTCTGCTCGAAAAGTCTTCTGATAAAAACAAGTGATCGGGAGCTTCCTATAGTTTTAAAAAATTTCAACGGTGAATATTACGATGGTCGTAGAGTAGCAAAGGAGGCAAAACTGGATGGCACTGATTTACAGGTTAGTGAAAAAGTCTCAAACAATCGTAGCATGAATTGTGAAATAATACACGGGATATATTCATCCAATCAGACATGTATTGCAACAAGTTATACAGTTCTGTAGTGTTACAGTACTGCTCATTCTAATCTGTCTACACACTATTGTTTAAACCTTTAAAGAGAAATGAAATTGAAAATATGCAGGATAAACTGGCGGTGAACGGTATCCTACATACACTGGACAGTCCACTACAAAGTGAAACTTCACACAGATATCGCTCACTATGTTCAGTGTTTTGATTCCATTTCATAAATGATCCCATTTCCGTGGCACAATATAATGTAATACTTGCGTTACTGTTTGCTAATACCTGATAATAGAAAATAAAAGTACTTGAGAAGGGCATTAAAATCACCTGAACTGCAGCATGACATAGATCCAATAGTGAAATACTTCAACATAGTACTAGGAGGAGTACGAGTTAAAGCTATTAATTTTGCAATTCATCATAGTTAATGACATGTGCACAACTAACAGGTTGGTAAGGTAGTAATCAAGTACTAAAATAAGTGGCATTTGGTAGAAGTTAACATGCTAACAAGCAGTATGTGCACTGGGGAACTTTCTTCAACCGGTGAGGCTCACTATGGTCTCAGGAAGTATTTAACACAATACAGCCAAGTAAATCCAAATAGAGGATAAGTAACTACAGTACAAGGCACAGACTTTAAGCGTACTACTACTTTCGGAGAGAGACACGTGAGGTCACAACGCAGTGGCCAAGGGAGACGCAGCTGGCTACGTACTATGGGATTGCAACCGTCACATTGGGCATGTTACATTTAACGATTTCAAATGACAAAAATGGCGGGAAGATTACAATCAAATTTTTTCATGTGGAGACAATTGCTTATAAGGGGAGTGAACGTGGAGAGGAGTGCGAGGTTTGAGGTCAGGGGAGAGGTCGGGGTATTCGTTGGACTTACTAGTGAGTACTTCAAGTTTTACGAAATATTGTCTGGTCTAATGTATCTAATAACTATTACTGCAAATGTCCTTAAAGACTCTAATGAATGGACCTCAGCGAATTACTTCAAGTTTTTCTGTAAATTTTTTGCAGGATTGCTTTTTTACAACAGTAAAATCGGCGAGGAATATTGTAAGCTAATATTACAAACATAATATGGGACGAATTTCACTGAAAAATCGGCAAGACTTTCCGAATTTCATGAAAAACGAAGAAAATTTGAAGTCTATGATAGTGATTCCATTAACTGTAAAGAAGGGACTGAACTTCAAATTAAAAAGAAACCGCTGAAGAATATTACTGGATATATACAACTGACTCAATGATTTTTACTTTTGCTATCGATAATGTTTCTGGAAAAATTTTAAATTTCCTCTTGATATTCTATAAATTCATTTTTACAAATATAATGAAGTTTTTGCAAATATGATAAAGATTGGAGGGCAGAAATATTTATATTTATGTCTATTTATTCATCCTTTTTTTTGGTTAAAATTTGCCCACCATTTCGCTGAAGAGCTGTCTTAATGGTATTATAGTATTATAGGTGTGGAAAACTGTTTTTATATCAATTTTAGTCCGGCCGCAAGGTGCTTTCCTTCCTTAATGGAAAGAAATTTAAAAAAGATAAAAAACTTGTATTAAAAAAGAAACATTAATCTTACTTTTTTAAATAACATTCTTCTGGCAATTTTATTTTCGATCATCTGAAGTGTTGCTGCTCTACTCTTACCGTCGCTGTCCGAAGATGATTTTGTAGAAATGTGTTATTCTGTACGAAGCCAAAAAATTGTGGTTATCCAACACTAGTTGAAACATTCGTCGTAGTCAAAATTCATTCTTTGCCAGTAAATTAATAAAAATTGACAGGGGAAGTGAAGTTACTAGAACTTTTCATCACTGAGTCAATTTCAGCACACATAAAATTTCTACACTACGCAGAGTGAACGATGGTGGGGTATCGAAACAGCTCACGGCAGCTGAGAAGCGGAAAAGAATGATTGAAGCTGGCACAAAATATGCGTTAGTTTACCGTCTAATATTAATTGTCAATTTGACATTTTTAAGCTGAATGTGCAACAAATTTAGTGACAGGAACAATTTTTCAGAGCACAAAACCGGAAAATCAAGACAGATTGTTCTACTCGTGCTAATTTCATGAAACTTAGCGTCAAGGTCAGCATTACCGGGCCTTTTGTTATGCTTCAGGCAGTTAGTGAAGACTGAAATAACATTTCAATTATTTCGTTTTCTATTGTCAAATTATTTCAAGAAAAGTTATTGCGTATTATACGTATTTAAGTTTGAAGGCAACACCAAGTTCAGCTGTCAAAATTGAATCGTGCAGGAGACCAGCTATGCGTTTGAAGCTGCATCGCGATTCGCCGAGAAAAAACGAACAAGCAGTTGAAATATCTAATAGCCAGCAGTCGATTTCTGAAATTTTGGTGTGAAATTTCCTAAAATTTGTCTTAGATTGCTGTTTAATTACCTGATCATCACTTCTTTTCTCTTTTCTCACATCGTAATCCTCGTGGATTGTTCAAAAGGGAGCTTTTAGCGTCCAGACACAAACAACAAGAAAAGGCCGTACATCGCAAAAACACCTCTGAAACCCATAAATGAAATATTTGAACGCGACGATGCCGCACTGACAAGCATTTTAAATAGATGTCCGCAGAATTCAGTTTCTGGAAGAATTTCTATCTTCGTAAGTTATTTTTCGCTGTGACGTCTACTTTTATCTATCATATTTAAGTTGCTTTAATTCTATGTTGCCATGGAAAACTCGTTCGCCACTTTTCTTTTTCTTTTTTTTACTCCATAGAATATCGCTTATTAGGAGTGATGACTACAAAAGTTTACTCTGTCAAGTTAAGAGCAAGTCAAATTCTTTTTGATATTCTATTACATTATATTTCCTTCATTCAGCGTGGTCGTGAAAGGCCATCATTGTTTCCGAATGGAATAAATCCACTGGATACAGCTGCTGTGAAATTTGCTAAACCCTTGCCACTAACGACGCTTGCTGCACGCTCATTTTCTCTTGGATCCATCGCACCGACAAAAGCTGACACGACATCTATTCTGGCTACATCATCCCCAGCCGTCAAAATGTCAAAAAGAACGCCAGTTGGTTCTTGATCTTTCAGTTTTTTAAGTTCTAGAACTGTATGATTTCATGTTAATAAATAGAAGCCTTGTGCGAAATTATTTTCAGGCAAAAACCGTTAGATTTGATGAAAGCATCGATTTTCGAAGTCCAAAAGTCGGTGGTTTTCCTTCCTCAGAAGCCAAAGTTTCTAATATTGATAAACAGCCTCCGGAAAAAACAGTAAGCTGTATAACTTTAGATTATGCCAGTTTTATATATAAATTTTCCTTATATTGTGTTCATTTCAGGATGAGATGATTTTGGACCTGAAAATGAAATTTGATGAGATGTTAGATAAGCTGAGAAACTTGCCAGAATGTGTTTTCATCAGCTTGGAAAAAGCAGTACATCAAATTTCTTCTGAGAAATCAGCGTAAATTTCTGACTTCTTTAGAAATAAAAGTTTGGCTGCTAACTTCATCATTTTAATAGAATGGTATCCTTCTGCATCATCCTGTTAATGGGAGTCTAGTTTTAATAGTCATTTATAATGATCGTTTAAAAAAAAGGTCGAGAAGTGAGCTAAACAATTTAAGAAATTTTGAATGTAAACTCGCTGCTTTTCCAGAAATGTTAGTAAAACATGTAACAAATATCGAGGTCGACTTGACCCACTGCAGAATTCAACAACAGTATTATTACCAGAATCTGAAAGAACGGAAAACTTATCCAGTTGTTGTTTGTCACCGTTACAAACCACGCCATCACCAGATTGTATTGCCTTGCGAACAAGGAGAAAAGTTCGCTCGTCACAAATGAATGACCAGGTGAATTTATTTTTCGAGAACTTAAATACCAGAGATAGATTATGTGGGTAATATGTTTGCAACTTCACTCTTTTGATTCTGCAGCATGTTTCTTAAAATCATTTCAATGTTTCGGAAATTTTCCAGTAATGCAGACAATGCAGGAATTCATGTAATAGTAGAAGTTTGCAGGAATTTACACCAGCAGTAGACGCTTTTCTTAGGAAAAGCAATAATGTTGCATATCGTCCAAGAAGCTTGATTCGCCAGGATTATGAAACATCAATAAATGTACGTCAATTTAAAAGTTACAATTAATTCTGATGAAATGGTAATGAAAGATCTGAAAAATCCTGGTGTCAAGTTTGATATTTTACAATTTTGGAAAAAGAAAAAGGAAATATGGAGTGGTACGTTTATTAAAATTTACATTCTTCTATAGAACCAAGAGATCAGGGCAACTGAATCAGATGCTCCTCGACAAACATTTGAAACAACAACTGCAATATCGTGATTATTTGCTCTGTTATTTGTATTCATTTAACAGCTGCTTTGAAGAAGACAGTAATATATATATGGAACTTTAGAGGTCGTTCAATCATCCGTAGTAAAGCACTTTTTTTTTTTCAAATGGCAAACCCATGGGTAATTTTAGTTAGAGTCAAAACTTCATTATTATTGTTCAAATTAATGAAGAATGTACCTCCCAAAAGGAATACGTTAGTGTAGGATTTCCGACGTGGGAAAGAAAAAATTGGCATAGAAAGAAAGGGAAGTCGTCTATAAAGGTGAACTTTACCATCAAGTCTATAATAATTATGAAGTAATAAAACTGGAAGATGTTGAGCATTTCCAATCCCTACCCGCTGTACACTTTTAGTGCGATAGGATAAGGACATAAAACTTAAAGATAAAGGTTCCTTTTTTATCTACTAACTGATTAGAATGGTAATAATACGGTTTCGAAAACCGCTTGACAATGTTTTCCTTCTTTGAACTTTCTGAGGTATAAATGCTGCCATGCTTCAAAGTTGTATAATTATAACTTCTTTCATATTGTAAAACATCCGAGCGTTGTAGAATGCTATAAATTAAGATCAAGATATTTCCTGGATTTTACATTTGATAAGCCACATCATATATAACGTTTTAAATGATATAGCGGTGATCATGCTGTTTAATCCGCTAATCAATGCAACTGTATATTAAGATATCCTTAGTGAGAGTTCAAACAGAACGGTGTAGTGTCCATTCTGTGATTTTGTCATATCGTTTAACATATTTGCCGGTCATAAGAAAATATCTTAAATACTCCACCATCTTTTTGAATATTCAAATTGTCCTGTTTAAAGCGTGAGCCTTCTATAACTGCAGATCTGGCACTGCTAGTTCGGAAGCCAGATTTACTCTCGAAAGTTTTCTCGTTTTCCAATGTTATATTTTATTCAGTAATGAAATATGTTATATTTCATTACCTCCTATTATTTCATTCCATGTTTCTACCATATCTTTATATTTCCTTTTAAACACACATCTTTTTACTTTACAAAAAACGTTAACTGTGAAGACACAAGTAACATTCACTCGGTCCACTAAGGAACTCTTATGTGAGGTAGTGCCCAATATCCAATTGTTACAACTGGACAAAATTCTTCTATAAATTCTATTAGAAATGCTCTTTTTATTAATTTTGGCTAATCAAATAAGTCTCGAAAATTTTTTCTGAGCTTAAACTACTCTAGAACTCCGAACAATAAACATGCGGTGAATTTTGCTCGCGCATACTTCTGTTGTCACATGAGGTCTTAACATCGGGATATCGCATATCAAAACAAAACAGATAGAAGGAGTATTTCTGTTTCTAAACCATATTGACGAAGCTTCACGAATTTAATTTTAATTTAGCAAACTGTCCAGTTTACCCCTGTGGTCAATTAGGAAGAAACTGGTAAAGTCATTTTGAGGACCAGAAAGTGACCAGTGACTTGTGCCCGGAGCCGTATTTAACTTGAATAAAGGGTCGAAGTTCAGGATGCAGAAGATGAGGGGTAAGAGGTGGAATGTATTCCATGCGAATGGGTTAGCACTGCTAATGTGGAAGAAGCGTAAAAGGGAACCAGCGGAGGTATGCTCTACGTTTGGTAAATCTGACAAAACCAGCCTGTTCAATTTGTAACTTGATACTTTACGGATGCCCGAGCTTTTTGCACGCCTCGGGAATGTCACTATGGGATGGATGCAGAGCACTTATGCTAGAAATTCAGTTCGGGACTTCAGACCTTAGTGTCAGAGAAGATTCGCTTCACCTTTGTTTCCGCTTCAGCAACTTATTATTTCAGGACTCTAGAAGGAAGAGTACACCCAAAAGATGGTATTCGAAGCGTCATTAATGGTTTGTTTCCTCGTAGTGAACAAATTGCTCTACTTTAATTCCTTTTATTTCAACTACTTTCTCATTCTTCTGTAGTGAGCAATGTTCTAGATGTGGGTAGTTTAGCTTACCCATATTAGTAGGTAGAAGTGAATAACAACGGCTAAATGCTGTAGTAACTATAGCAAGATCCATGCACACCCTTTAATAGTTCGCTTGAGAACGTGCGATTGTCCCACCTAGGCCATCTAGACAAAGTTTTTGCATTTAATACTAAATTTGATCTGCTCAATTGCAGCTTTCAAATGTAGCTTTCTTCTTTGTGGTAAGGTTTTGGTATGCAAATTTTTACACCGGTTTTATTTTTACATTTATTATCCCTTGTTATTTGCAGGAAAAGGTTGATGAAGTTGACAATTATTTGGCAAAGCAAGACGGGATGATTATACGGGAAAGGGATCCACATATGTGTCATCACGGCATACGTCAAAAGTGTACTCATTGTTTACCACTAGATGTAAGTCTTGAGAATATATGGATGGCTCTCAAGCCTGGCTGATATTTCAATCGTCCTACGATTATTGAGTTCACACTTTTTCGCGATTAACAGTGAAAAAGTATAAACCACAGCAATTTATTTTAAGACCACAGTTTATTCTGCTACATTTTATTATATTTGCAAAGATACTTAATAATTTTTCAGCCATACGATGAAGAGTACCTCAAAAAAAAGGATATCAAACATATGTCTTTTCATGCATATGTACGTAAAATGACTGCTGGTCATGGTAAAGGAACACAGCTAAAAAAACCACTGGAAAATATTGTATGCTCATTAAAGCCTAATTGTCCAGGTCATAAACCTTATCCACAAGGTATATGTAGCAAATGTCGACCACCGATGGTTACACTTAATAGACAGGTTTGTTGCTTTTTTGTTCTGGAAAAGGCTTATTTTATGCCGATTATATTTAAAGTCATAAAAACCAATATGTGTTTATTTATCAAATGGATTAAAGCCTTGTCTTAATCAAAAATCTAATCTAACTGGATTGTGGAAGCTTATTTTTTTTTCTGAATTTTCAGCGCTTTCGGCATGTGGATAATATATCGATTGAAAATGAGGAAGTTGTTAATCGTTTCCTTGCGTTTTGGCGTAAAACTGGTCATCAGAGAGTTGGTTACATGATCGGACGTTACGAATCATTTCAGGAAATCCCGCTTGGAATCAAAGCAACAGTTGCTGCTATTTATGAACCACCACAGGTTTGGTTATCTCTCTTCTTTTTTACGTATTTATACATTATCTTGCATTCTTGGTTTTGTGTTTCGAAGTTGTAATATTACAGTCTTGTTCGGCCGATTCAGTCAGTTTAGAAATCGACCCGCAAGAAAAAGTAGTAGATGAGCTTTGTTCTTATCTTAATTTAAAACGCGTTGGTTGGATTTTTACTGATTTATGGTCGGCAGATTCATCTAAAGGCACTGTTTATTGCACGCGGCACAAGGTCTGCATATTACGTTATACTTTTCCTTTTTTTTCTTTTTTATGCTTTTTCTTTTTTTTTTTTTGACAGAAGTAAAGATTTCGAGATTCATGGATGTCGTGATTTGAAATTTCCTTTCTATTTCAGGACTCTTTCTTCCTTTCTGCGCAAGAATGTATTACGGCTGGTTGGTTACAAAATAAGTACCCTAACATAACAGATTTTTGCAGTGATGGATATTTTGGTTCTAAATTTACCACGGTTGTTGCATCAGGTTTGTTTTTCCAAAGTGATGAAATCACTTTATGTTGATAAAGCTAGCACTGGAAACTATTCATGGATTTTGTTGATTTCCCAAAAATTAATTTGAGCTCAAATCTACTTTGCTTTAAACAGCGCATATGTACGAAACAGGAACACTAGGTGAGGGTATCAGAGTTCGGACAAACCTAAAACATGGATTCTTTTATGAGGAAGAATTTGACGTAAAAGTGATGAAGTGCTTGCAGTGCATTTTGCGCTAAAGGTTGATATTCACTAGGAGATTACTCTCAGATTCTGTACTTTATTCTTTTTGGCAGACAGTGCTTTAAAGTGCTTAGTAAAACCCACATTTTAGTTTAATTTAGTATGGTCTCGTATTTTGCAATGCTTGCAGGTAATGAATGGAATCAAATCGATTTTAGTGGTTATCAAGTTTCCAATCAGTGTGCTGCTCTTGTTGAAGCTAATTTATTATGTCCAACTTCCCATCCCGAGTTGGCCTACCTACGTGAAGTGCCCTTAACTCCATCACAATATATCACTGATGTCCATTATATGGTATGCGCATATTAATTATTGGTATACTCTCCACTTTCTCTTTTTTTTTTTTTTTTCCTTGCGACTAATATCTATTTACATAGATCTGTTTACAGGAAAAGAATGAATACGGCGTTGAAACAAGAAAAAATGGCCGTCCGATGCCCGTCGAATATTTGCTTGTCGATGTCCCAGCGGGAATGCCGAAAGAACCACATGCCACATTTAATATTTCAAAAAAGTGTTACTTCCCAACTGAAAATCGTATCTTAATTGGTGAATTACAGGTACATATTCGTTGTAATATTTTGTTTTCTGTTAGAAGTTTGGAAATGTTTAAATTACTTTTCCTAATAGTCAACAAATTATTTTTCTCGAGTCTTTTTTCAAGTGCTCTTCTCTCAACTAGATTTTGTATTTGTTTTATCAAAAGTTTCGAAACTAGGAATCCCATATATCCCTGATTATATAATTCTTCATAGGACGATTCAGTCAGTTGGTTCCTAAGCTTTATAAATTGAACCAAGCGTTATCTGAGGACAAAGTTTTTCTCGTCATCCTTTCTAATATGTTTCAAAATTTTTGTATCAGGATGCAAGAGCAGTCGGTCGCTACATATCTGAATTTTCACAAAATCAGTTCATCGAGATGGCAACGAATTTTCATTTTCTTCTTTTCCTGCTCAGTAATGATATTGTTAAATTCTCCAAGGTGGGTAACTGTTTATTCACTATTTCATTTATAAAATAAATGTCAACTTAAATTTAAGTTGTATAAATATAAAAGCTTTTCTTTTAGATTGTCAAGGGATCCAAATTAATTGAGGCATAAGTAATGTCTTCAAGAAAAGGATCACAATTTTGGAATATAATTGTTGAGCCGAATTTCAGGAAGAAGTCAAGTCCCTTTGCGAGATAGTTCAGCAACAAGATCGAGGTAAAGCAATGGATTGGGCATCTAATAATACCAACTGGGCAACGTTGTCAACATTATGTCTTCATTCAGTGCAAGGTGAAGTGTTGGTTTGTACCAAGTTTGTAAAGATTTTTTTTTTATAAATTACCTGTGGAGGAAACGGGGAAAAGTTCAGTTCCTTCTTACTTGAATAAAAGAAATTTCTCTTATGAAAGTAATTTTAATACTTGCAAAGAAATGAAGTAAGTTTCCGTGTCATTTATTTCTTTTATTTTTTTTTTAGAATCGTCAACCACTGACTCAAACAGTAAATGGTCCTGTAAGCATTGTACGTTTGAAAATGCGATGGGGCGGACCGATTGTTCTATGTGCGGCCTTCCTCGTTCAGAAACTTAAAACTTAATTTTTTTTATTTTTGTGTACATCTTTGCTTTTAACCAGTTCTATTTCTGGAACTAGATCAATTATGTTATGAGAAGCCTGCTATGAGCCTATTTTATTCACGCACTTTTTCTTAAAATTTCTTATCACTTATACATAAGAAAAAAAGGGCAGGGTTCTGGCTGTATTTATTCTTTGAATTTAAACCTATTTTTTTATTGCGCGTAGTGTGAATATTGGAATGACTTGAAGCAAAATATTGTGGTCAATTTTTTTTTTAGAAGTTACGATGCACTGTAAGGAGTGTATTTTATTGAACGGCGCATTTCAAAGAACCGAAGTTTTTAATTCTGGATGAATATAATGCTGTATTTGTAGGAATGGTGAAGTACTCTTGCGTTTCTTACTCTTTGTTGGTTTTCATCTTAATTGTTATCATAATTTTTAAATATTATATTGCATTTGTTGTCATAAATATGTTTGGGTATTGTAAATAAAAATTGAAAAAAACAATTCGGTGAGTCGTTGTGGTGCTGTGAAATGATATATACAGTAAAAATATGAAAAGTAAAATCATAAATTCCGAGAATATTAAAGGAAAACGGAGAGAAGCAGCAGAAAATTTATAGGATATTGAAAATTTGTAGCTCTCGTTCACATTCTCACAGTAGGAGAGATAAATTATCATGACCATAAAATAATCCCCAAAAATATTTTCGTTATGGTGGGATTGTTCCTGACAACGCCTAGGTATTTACTGCGGATTTGAGTCTGTTACCTGACAAACTTGTAGTGCCAGGAAGGTGATTTTGAAAACATAAGTGTTACTACTTCGAATATTGAGAATTGATAAACTGTTTCGTCCATCTTTACCTCTTTCTGAAAGCTAAGCTGTGATAATTCGATAACAACCTGGTAGACTCGACGCAATCTGTAATTAATTTGGGATGGGTTTCGCTGCACAAAAATGGATGAATTGAAAGAGAAGTTGAAAAAAATGGTATGAACAACAGGTTTAGATTGGTGAATTGAGAAGGAAATAGGTGAGAGGAATAAGTCTGTCTGTTTCCATATCATGTTGGAAAAGAATAAGATAAGAGTGAAGATATAATAACAGATATCGGCGACATCCGTGCCTTCTTTCACGCAATGATTCTTGTTGATCATCATTTTCTCTTCTTCTTCTGGTACCTTTTCGGAGATACTATCAATAATTTTACCTCTCTTACTGCTGACTATTCGTTGACGTGTCAACCAGGCTATCGAGTATCAAAAATAAAACGATCTCAGAAATACAACGGGAAACTGGGATCATTGATAATACAGTGCGAGCTTATTGAACACAATGCTCAATTGGTACTTCTTGAAGTTCTGCAAATTTTCCACTTTTCTCTCTTCATTCCAAAATATACCTCTAAGAGATTTTGTCCATGCCAGATATTTATGGAATTCAATGCCCAATTATTCCTGAATTACTTCTTATCTGTTCTTGACGACTTTCAAGACCGAATAGTGCAGTCTTTTATGTCATCGCTTCATTGCAAGTACAATATTCACACTATGATGTGATGTCCAGAAGAATTTGACTCATAGAAATAAGGAACTCTATTTCCATACTGAGTAATATATTATCTATTTAAAAATAATTAAAGGTTAAATGCGCTCGATTAGAAAGTGTTCCGCAATGTTTTGGCATAGCAGAAGGTTGTTCCGGACAGTCCTGGCTTGCAGGCTTCAACCTCTATGTTATTGAGAATTCGACAAAAGTCACGCTGTGAGTTCCCATTTAATCTTATGAAATATATAATGTTTTAATGCCAGGAAATGATGACTAAAATGACTGACCACAGATATCTTCTGAATGTTGCTTCAAATTTGTCGAATAGTGCAACAGAAGCACAGATTCCCCTACAGCACAGAAAAATCCTGTGAACTAAGCATGAGAGTTTTATAACGTACTTCAAGTGCCTAACATTAAGCTTTTTGCTTGCTTTCTATGAAGCCACTCTTCCATAACAATTTGTCTTTTTAGCTGGGATCCAGTATGCTGTACATCAGAAGACACAATGATCCACGAGAATACCTGCATAAATGATCGTCTCAATGAACCAGAGGAAAATTTTGAGCACGAAATAGCCGATGATTTAGTCTACAGAGGTTTGCAGTGTTGGCATCAGTATAACACAGATAATGCACTGTTCGATTTGATTTGGAAAATGGAAATCTGTCCGTTCAGTTCATCTACAGAAACGCCATACAGACTGCAAGGTTTGTTTACACTTGTCAAAATGCTCATCCATCAATCTACGCGAACTTAGTTTATTCCAATCCCAACCTATAAAACTCAGTCCTACTACGACCAGAAATCTTGAAAATCATTCGTTGTAAATGATCTTATTAACCGAACAGTAATGAAAGTCATGAATGTTTTGGTACAAATAACCCTCAGTAATTGCCATCCTTATTAAATAAGATACCATTAGGTATGTCGAGATGACCTGTATTACTTGCAGAATCCAAACATCCTTTCCTCATTGCAACTCCAGAAAACCGCTAATTGCTTAGATCCATAAAGCTTTCCGCATGATAGTGCTTTTAGATTGTCCGGAATGCGAATGTGATTGTGGCAAATCAGTTTGCCCAGATACAAGTTACCCGTCCAAACTAATTCATAAGCATTCCGAAAACCAGTCATGCCAGTGCCAATGCGACTGCATTACCATTTGCTAAAGTGTTTCCAGCGCATAAGCCAAATGCCTTAAGTACAACGTGAAAGGAAATTCGAAGACGCCCAGTTCAAGTGAACCTCGGTTTCATTAATTTTGAAATTCCCTATGCTTCATTTATATTTCGATGAATCACAAATGCGACCATAAAATATTTTATACTTTCTCCTTTTCCAGACATTAACCAAAATATAGCTCACGCTATAGTAACACAGGAAACGAATAAACAGCAGAACCGCCAGTAGGAGTAACCGAAAAATTAAAGAAAAACATCCTTCATGAAATTAAACGAGAGATTTCAAATTTTTTATAGGGAAAAGGAGAAAAACACTTCTTCTTTACTCTTCTCCCAAATTCTCCTTAAGAATTTCTTACAAATATCTTCATTATAACTATTCAGGAAATTTTCCGACAACTTCTCTCAGAAAAAAGTTGAACTGAAAAAAGTGAAAACAAAATGATACATGTCTGCGTGCAATTTAATTTAACAAAAGTTAAACGAGCCTGGAAATGTAATGAAAGAGGAACACCAATAATCTGAATGAAATGAAATGAGATTTTATAATCTATAATTCATAATCTTAACTTCTGAACGGATCCTAATCACTTATTCAAGACTGTTGAAATCGCATTTCACAAGGGCTTTCTTTTTTTAATATCAAAAGCGAAAGAAATTTTGAAATGTTAAAAATGACATTTCTCTTACAATAGATTATTTTAAATTTGTTTACTACTCTAAACATTATAGAAGTAATATAAGTTGAACTTTGTTTGAATAAATATTTCAGTTGAACACAAAGCAAGTCGGGCGAGATCTGCCAGAGGATTTCATTTCTACCATTTTCCGTTGGAATTAGTAGCAGAAGGTGTGACACTACCAGCATTACCGCTATTATTGCTCAAAGTATTCCAGAAGGCTTGCCAAGCAGCATCCATCATATCCGGATTTACATTCATCTTATTCAAATTAAGGGCATCTAATCCCGAAGCCAGTGCTTGGCTTGTGCCCGGACGTGCAGGTGTCGAATAGCGAGGAGAATTGGAGTAACCAGGTGAAAAACGATTTGAGGCACGCGTATCTGATGAACGATAGGTGCTAGCACGCCAATTATCCACTGAACGTGATACCATAGGGTCATATGGATAAGAGGTCTGCAAAAACTAATCGTTATTTTTAAGGGGAAAAACTAATTGGAACAATGAAATAAATTTATTGCCATAGTTCAATTTTCGATTAACAAAGCATTCACTAACGTAATCAGGACTTTTGAAGCTAACAGTTTCGGAAGAATAGCCGTATTTGTCAGAAAATCTGCGCGAGTGACGTCCTTGACTTGACAATCCATAAGATGCACTTTGGCCATATCGTGGAGAAAAATCAGATTCACGCGGTGCTGCAGCACTGACTGCTACCGAAGAGCCATCAATAATGAAATCACCCTGTCTTAAATTTGTAAAATTAAGAATATCTTGACAGAACATGAGTCCAGTAATTAAAGTCTTCTAGTACTTCACAATACTTAAGTAAGACACTAGTTATTAATGTATTTTGCTGAACAGGATTATGTCATACATAAAACTCTAAATTAAACTGTGTCAGCACTGTTCAGAGAACAACGGTTCGTAAGTATCAATCCATCATACGGATTGACTAACAAATGGCGAGCAGCCCACTAACTCAAACCACACTAATTTCTTTTAAAGACCACTAATGATGGTTTCAAAATACATCAAGATCGTGATGAATACAATATGAAGTCAATCCAATAAAAAAAAAAAATATTCTCATTACCATCTGCGTACTCACCTCATCAATTCTTTTGCTACTGCGGGACTCGAAAAATTGACAAATGCGAATGATCGAAACGGGCGTGGTATGAAGACATCCGTCACCTATGAACAAAGAAAAAATGTCCTAACTTCTTTTAAGGCGACGTTTTTCTACACTGGTCTGGTCTATAAAAATACATAGCACAGAACCAGAAAAAAAAAAAAAATTTTGACTACCATTTGAATCTCTAGTAAAAGAACTTCCAAGAACTTTCTATCGTAAACATAAGTCTTCCAAAATTTAACTTACAAAGGCATTTGGATCAATTTTAGCTGCCTCTCCATTGAAGAATTTCCGAAGCGTATCAACAGTAGTCTTTTCCTGTACACGACCCACGAATATACGAGTTACCACTGGTGATCCTGTATCGCCCTATAATTTTGTCATTTTGATGAAATTATTTAAAATTATTTCTAAAAAATCTAAATATAGCAGTAATGACAAGGTGGGAAAAGTCAACGATTTAGAGACAGCTTTTTAAGATGACTGCTTTCAGAGCTGATGTGCTAGTCCAGTCAACTTATACTGACAGATTTGCAGTCATCGCCAAGATAATTCTAGAATAAATTCGATATTAAGCGAGAGTACAAATACAGTGATCTTAAAAGAGCTATGCGTACTGGATTGCTAGTACCTCAATAGCCTAAAAGATAATTTCAAGCTTTTAGGCATAAAATTGGGAAGTACCTTCGAAAGTGGAATTCGCACTTGACACCGACGCCCATCAATTTCGTGAGTCTGTTGCGTGAGAATGCGTTGCTGCGCATCAAAATCAGCCATTCGTACAAATCCGAAACCTTTAGATGCACCACTGGGGTCCGTTTTCAACTAAAATTATTGGTGAACTTCAGATTTTAAAATTCACAAAACCTAAGAAGGAAAACAAAAAGAAAGAAGCGAATCCTGTAAAAATTCGGAGAATAAACTGGACCAACTCGCATGTCTCAAAGAAATTAAAAAATATTCACAATCAGCCATTTTTGCACAAATTCAAAGCTAGCATCATTTCACAACTCCGAAATCCCTATCGAACTCATCATTTCGAACATGTATCGATTATTCGTAAGAAGCAGCGAAAGAAAAAAAAACTCCCGAGGCAAGGATGCATTTCTTGTTAAAAGTAGCATTAGCTTACATCAAAAAGGACGACTTCGCCGAAATTTTCGAAATATGCCTTGCATGTTTCGGCAGATGTTTTGAATGGCAATCCGAGGACAATCAAATCAATACACGCTTTCTCGCCACTTGGATCCTCGATACGCTTTTGCTTAGCGGTAAACTGTCCCCCGCGTCCCCCTTGCGAATCTTCGGAATCGCCCTCTTGCTCACACTCATCCATCATCTTCTTGCGCTTCGTGTTCTGATCACCTGCACACCACACACTAATTGTTTAGACCATGAACGGTAACACACTCACCCCTCTTACCTTCCCAAATAAGGAACCTACCACTACAACGAATTTACTTTTTCAAATTAATTTTATTTCCATGCTTCTCAAAAAAAAAAAAAAAAAAAAAAAAGCTTGTCACATATAAATCAAATACCACCATATAATACGACCTATGCGAAATATATAAAGGTCAGGAATTATTATAGGCTTATAAGTTTGCTATTCTACCACTCATTTCTTTGCCTGAATCGCTCTTGATGAAGGCTCATTTGCCTAAACTGTTAAAAAAAAGAGAACACCTGAACTTGGAACATTTTCCATCAAAAGCAGAGGAAACTGGCAGATCAATTGGTCTAAATTTCAAACCATCCTCTTCAAAAGAATGTAATATGAGGCATAATTTAATGTAATACGCGGCACTTAATACACCGGGCACTACCAGGTAAACACGCCGTATTTGGAGTCATCACTCATAATGCTTGGGCAATTTCACCTTCACTTGCAATACCACCACTTCCAAAATCACGATATCAAAACACAGTCATTTCAGTCTAACAGTATAAATCACTTCTATCTTCCCACATGTACCCCTTTGATAAACCGAGAACAAAATCTCTTCATCAACATTCACTGGTAATCGATATCTAATTAATTTCTTTCTCTTTTATTAAAATTATCAACTTCCCTACTTCTAGCGTCACGTCAAAAATCCTTAGAAAACCACAATACAAATACATCATAATATTAAGCATATACCTGACCCACGGTGAGGATAAATAACAATAAATGTTTTATTCTTCCAACCATCGGGAGGTGCAAGAAAACGTGTTCCCTGTGGATCCATTCTGCAAAAGATTCAAAATAAGGAGTTGTCAAAGTGTTTATGATCAGAACTCCCGATCTTCTTTACTTACTGTTTCGTATTTTTCAGGAAATGAAGTAAATGTTCTAGTTCTATTTCATCCAAAATATAAACTTTAATTAAATAACTGTAGCATTTCTGAAAAAAAAGGATCTCCTGATCACTTAACCAAATTGTGCACTTCCATCTGAGATGGAAGCACACAATAATGAAATCTATTTAGACAATTTAGACAATGGCAACTATAAGTGTTGTAAATCATCAGTTAGTAATGACGAGACCTCTACAAAGAAGGCTTTAATCTATAACGTAATGAATATTATACTATTCCTGAGAACAGAAGAAGTCAGTTTTATTTCCATGACTGATGAGATGAATAAATTATCACCAAAAAGAGACAAAAAGCACACTTACAACAACGCTCGACTTGCTCCTGTAACGGAATTTTTATATTTTAATCCATGGGCACCCGGAAATGCGTGAACTAAAGTATTCAAACTCAGTGAGCAGTCTTCCGGTAACAAAGGAAGCTCCAAACGTTCACTATCCTCCGTTTCAGAAACGACTACATATTCCACAGATTCGCTGTTTTCCTCCTTTAACTAAAAAGGTACTTAAATTATTCCGCATGTATGCGTAAAAAATTAGATATGCAGTGAAGAGCATACTCAGGTTTCACTAAGAATTTTGGCTAAACTTTCAAAAAAAAAAAACGAAGAATTTAAATTTAAATACTATGCCGCTATTTTGGCACCTCAATCGAGCAGATTATACATACAGTCATTTTACACATGATGGAAGAAAAGATGATAATTAAAAACACAGCTGCATTTCGCAGTGTTGACAAAACGAAACGCTTAACAGATTATTACAAGCAGCAGCAGTTTGTCAGCTGTCGTAGGATCCACCCAAACGTGAATGGAATACAAAATCCAAGCTTACCGTGTCTTCATTGCTGTTCTTCGATTCACTTATTATCCCTTCACTTTTGCAATTCACAGATGTTTCAGATGCCATTGTAATGATCAGTTTCCACAAGAATTCTGAAAAAATCACTGGCAATAAAGAGACAACCAGAGAGAGTGAGAAATATCTACACTACTGAAAGGAGTGGAACTACAAAACCATCCCATAAGCGACCGAACTACCTAGTTCAATTTCGCTAACAATAGCAGCCGCAAAGTGTGAAACTCTCTAGCCTACCGCACTCCAGCCTGCCTCTCGGCAACAATCTTCAGTATAGTAGTGGTTCTATCTGTTTCATTGAGCGACGATGACCAATGTTGGATCACGCCGTTTATGAAAACGAGGTACCAGTGAAGAATGGAGATTATTGTGGATTGGAAATGGCTCACCCAAAAGTCTTCTAGCAGCCTTTTTCGTTCATCATGCGAATTTACCTAACCAGATGGTTAAAACGGGCGCTAAGGTAGGCCAAGATAGGACGAGCCCGAGTCCATGTTTCTATTTTTTTGTAAAGGAAAAGAAGTTCAGCCATTCACGACTTATTCCCACATTACCTCAAAAAACAGCAGTTCACAGATTGAAATCTCCCCTGTGGACGGCATGAAGAAGATACCGACTCAAACACCACGGTCAACTGAACAAGCCATCTAGAAGCTAAAAGTGACAACTATGCTATTTTCACACCGATATGATCAAAGTTGTACACCATGGTTTGATAAAGGGGTGAAGGAAGAGCTCCCGGATGGTGGTATTTCTGGGGCGTTTCTTCGAAGTTGCGAAGGGTTTGATGTGAGAGGAGGGGAGGGATGTTAGAGTAGAGAAATGAAAAGGCTATACTGTCGTGTATTTTCCTCAAAGTTCGTGAATTTGGATAAATTAAAATTGTTAAGTTCGGTTGTAAGTAATTCTTTTTGAAAGAAGATCATATTGATTGCCATTAATCAAGCAGGTGTTCATTGTAGTCAGTTACCTGAGATCATATAAGCAGGCTTGAGGGAAGGACTCATTAAGCACTTAGGAACATACTTTTTAAGTAAGCTTTTAGTGATAGCATTCGGGAATACCCAGCACCCAACGAAGAATCTCATTCAGTTCCAGGTAGAAATGAATTCGCCATCAGACGATGGACAGTATACAGATACTGATAGAGAGGAAGGTGCTATCGATGATGATAGGAAGAGTTCAGGTCAGTCATTTTATATGTACAATATATCCAGCTGAGGACTAGAATATGTAATTATTTTGTTGTTCTGTTGTGGAGATATAGGAATATCCACTGTCCATTATTTTTTTAGGATATTCTTTTTTTTTTTTTTTCTGGATGTGAAGAAGATTACTATGCTGGCTTGGTGATAAATAACATAAGCGGCTGAATGGAATAGAATTACCTTTTGCAGTATCGATTTTCAGAGGAAAGTATTTCTGTTGAGCGGCAGTCTATTTCGTGCAGCGGTTCGGATCCAATTACCCATAATGTAGAAATGGAAAGAAGGCATCAAGAACATTCTTCGACGTCATCGAGTGATGTTGGTTCGTTTATTATCACTTACCAAGAAACTGAAGTTTTAGTATTCTTTTCCTTTGTATTTATGTGCGTAGGGCTGAAGATGAATGGGACAAATGCTCGTCGGACATAATTTATTTTATGGAAATTGACTGAAGTGAAAATACTTTTATTGTAATTTCTTTTCTTTGTTTCAGAGGGCGAAGAAGCTCGATTACGTCAAAAGCTGTTAGAAAGGCGTAGTGTGTTGAGTAGTTCTTCAGTGCTAAAACGTGAAGTGATTGAAGTGGAACGTGGTAGCACATCATCAGTTTCGGTTACGATTACAAACGATAAGAAATCAAAGTCAAAAATAAGATCGATATCCCCTAAAACTAAAAAGTTATCGAAACTAGCATCTGATGTAATTGGCTCGAGTGATGATGAAGAGATGTTTTCCATACAACCTAAAGAAGCGGTAAGTGCTCCATACCATGTATGGATAAATGACCATTGTTCAAGGATTCAGTGCATTGAATAGGAATAAGATTAATGCAGTCTCTTCTATAAATATCCTTGAGACTAGTTTACCTTTATTTACTTTAAGTTCTACTATTTCCAAATATTATACACTGTAATCTATTCTCGCCTGTTGCTTACATTTCTTTTCCTCATTAGGTTGTAAAACAACGCAGCCATTCTGCTCGCCCTCATGAATATAGAGAGCGTGAACGCGGAGTGGTAGTTGACAAAATTAGAAAACTGGAAAAAACAAGAGAGGAGAAACATCGACATAAGGAGCGAAAGCATGACAAACACACGCATGGTGATTTCCCCAGTAGAGATTATGAGTCTCGTGAGGTGATTTCTTTCCTTATTAAGATTTCCATAAAATATTCTGGAGGAAAAATATTTAATACTTAAATATATACATTTGATAAACCAACTGCGTTCTCCAATGAGTGAACTGTTATAGACTCATAAACGTCACATATCCGGCAAACACCAACAGCCACGTGAACATGAATCACGTCTTGCTGGCCGTATAGTTTTACCTGAATCAAAGTCGACGAAATCTTCGTCCATAAAAACATCTCATAAAGAACGTGATAATCATAGCGAACCAAAAGCAGAACGATTGCATCACGCAAAAGACACAGGCAAAGGGTGACTTTCTTAAGTACATTCATCCTTCTTTTGACTACTTTTTTTTTATTGTTGTTTTCTTTTTAATATTTTTTGGAAATGTTACACTTAAATATCCATTCTAAAGGATGAAGAAAAAGTAGGAAAATCGTAATATGAGTCAAAGCAAAGATGTAAATGCTAATCTGTTAGTTAGATAAGATAGAATTGATAAATTCTATCAATTGCAATTTATCAATTGCAATTGATAGAAAAAATTAGAAATATCAGGAAATGTTAGTGTCGAGATGGCTTCATTAGACGGGCGTATCAGGATAACTTATGTATTATATATGTTACTTTCAGTCGATCTCCGCGTAAACGTGAAGCTAACGTAAGTCCGAAGCGAGGTGGTCTCACTTTAGAATCAGAAATGCCATCAAAAAAGGTGCACATAGAAAAAACTGATGGTGCTGTAATGGGTTTGTTTTGTTTGGGATCCTTAAATTTTAAAGATTGTATATGAATTTTCAGTTTAAGAATTCATGTTTCCATCAGCTCTTAGTTATTTAGAAGCAGTAGGAACAGTTGCAAGTGATAATGCGGGAAAAGCGACAGAGAAGAAAGCTGAGGTACATATAGAAGCAAACAGTAATAAAGTAGAGCAATCCATCGATGTGGATAATATGCACGAAGAGCAGCCGTCAGCTTCAGAGAAAGGTTTTTCCTTTTTTCTTTCTGGCTTATCGACTTTTTCAGCTTATTTTTCTTTTGGAGTGAAGCATATTGTTCGGAGTTCATTCTTTTTCTCTAGTTACACCGGTGGGGCCATCGAAGTACTCGAAGTTCGATAGCGATCCAGAAGATGAACAAGAAGAAAAAATTGAAGTTAAACCTCCTGGGGCAAAAGACAAAACAGAAATGGTTGTAGATAGCGCTTCGGGTATGCATTTTCTCCTATATCGAATATAAAAACTATCAACAAGGGTGTTTCTTGTAAATGACACAATTAGCTGCTTTAGATGTGGAAAGTGATGTAATTTTACGTGATTTGGATGAAGATAGCATGGATTTGCTCGATTTTGATGAGGAACAGATGGCTAGTTTATCTCCTGAAACACGAACCAGGTTAGCCTCTTTCCATATATTTAGGCAATAATTTGCATAATTTAATGTTTCATGTCTTTCAATCGTAATAAATGTTCGCAGTGTAAATTTTAGATTTGAAGAAGAGCAGCAAAAGCGGCTGATAGCAAGACTTCCTGTTTATTATCCTGGTATTAGTGGATGTAGAAATGTTGCTGAATTTGAATGTTTAAACCGCATCGAGGAAGGCACTTTTGGTGTTGTTTATCGTGCTAAGGAAAAGAAAACAGGTGAATAGTCGATATATGATACTTCAATATTTTACTTTCTAGATTTCATTATGACGATGGATTTAATCATGCAATTTTCCTGCTTACAATTAAAAATTTGTTTTAGTCTGTTATTATCCTTCCTACATTCAGATGAAATAGTTGCACTGAAGCGTTTAAAAATGGAAAAAGAAAAAGAAGGGTTCCCAATTACATCGCTCCGTGAAATTAACATGCTTCTGAAAGCTGGAAATCATCCTAATATTGTTAATGTTCGGGTGAGTTAAGTTTAAATTAAGCTGTTAGACTTTAGCTATTATTCAGGCTCAAATTTATTTCTGGTTTTTGCAGGAAATAGTAATTGGTTCGAATATGGATAAAATTTATTTGGTCATGGAATATGTTGAGCATGATATGAAAAGTCTCATGGACACTATGTACTCGCGTGGGAAGCGTTTTAGGACTGGTAAGTTTTCTGAGTACCATCCTTTCCGCAGACCGGTTTTCTTTTTTCTTCTTCCATCATTTGAATTCAAATTGGCCTATGTTATGGAATTTCAACTAATTTTAGTCATGCTTACGTGGTGCTTATATATTTCTTGATTTAAGTAGTTATGTTGGTGATAACCCATCATAAACAGTCAAGTGATAAATGTTTCCAGTAGTGGTTTCTGCAGTAAAACTACTTTGTTTTTATTTTTCTTATATCAGACTGTTAGAGTTTAGATTTGCATGTTCAGGGGAAGTAAAAACTTTACTTCATCAATTGCTCTCCGGTGTAGCACACATGCATGATGAATGGATTTTGCATCGAGATTTGAAAACATCAAACCTTCTTTTATCACATAAAGGGATTTTAAAGGTACTTTTCTTGTAAGTTGAGCGTATAATAGTCATCATACTCTAATTTTTTGTAAGACTGATTTTTATAGGAAAACTCAGAATAATTTGAAAAATAACAACTTCCTGCTTTAGATTGGCGATTTTGGCTTATCACGTGAGTTCGGAGATCCTCTGAAACCATACACACCGATCGTTGTCACATTGTGGTATAGAGCTCCCGAATTACTATTAGGTGTAAAGGTACATCTGTTCGTGTCTATCTCTTTGATTAGCAAATTATTTTATCTGTTTGAGTGATTTACTTCAGGAGTATTCAACAGCTGTTGATATGTGGTCTTGTGGTTGTATTTTTGCTGAATTCGTGAAGTTAAAACCGTTATTTCCTGGCAAAGGTGAAATGGATCAAATTAATAAAATTTTCATGGTGAGTTGAATGCATACATCTTCACAGTAGGTATTGCGATGCTTGTTAATTGCTTATAAATTTTGATAGTATGTTATTATTTTGTATTTATTCTATACATGCGTTGCTATATTTTTCACTACTTTTATTGCAAATTCCTTCGTTTTTGACCCACATTAACACTATTTTCTAATTGATACCCGTTTGAGTCATTTTTACTTTACATTTCATTTTCAATATCATAGGCTTTTGATCAAAGATCAATCATTAACACATATTGAGAAAGTTGTTATATTACGGAGAGTTTTGAAACTTAAAGATTCAATAAAATACTTTGTTGGATGCAGTGTTAAAGGGTGCCATGTGCTGTATTATTATCAAAATCTATACGTAGATTTCAGGACTTAGGAACTCCAGATGACAATATTTGGCCGGGTTATAGCAGTCTTCCCGGTCCGAGGAAAACAGCGTTTGAGCATCACGATGCAGGGGAATTAGAAAAGAAATTTCCGACGAGTCTAATTGATGAAAGAGGATTAGAATTTATCAAGGAGTAAGCTTGCTCTGCATTTAAGATGTTTTTTATTATTCATAGGCTAATGCTACTGGACCTTCTAGTTTATCGGAATAATGATAAAACTTACCTCGTATTTGTTGGAGAAGGATCTTATTTAAAGAATGCTGTTAATATATAATGTTGAAAGAATAATGCTGTTGTACTATATTACACCAAATATGATATAATGCAATGTAAAGTAGGGAATATAAGGACTTCGATAGTAGTATTTGGTCTCAAAAAAATTATAAAGGAAAAGAATTTCTGCTCAAGTCAATTTTGTTTTAGATTATTGGCTTATGATCCGTCTAAAAGAATCTCCGCTCATGAAGCTCTAGCCCATGATTGGTTTGAGCGTTACCCACCACCCACACCTCCAGAGATGTTTCCAACATGGCCAGCGAAAAGTGAATTGGGTAAATCGGTTGTGAAGACTCCGATTACGAAAACATCGTCCAAAGAGGTTGTTGCTGCTGCTTAATTTTTTTTTTTTTGTATTACACTCAGCTTATTATCTTGTTGCATTATATCGATTTGGGACAAAACATGGGTATGTTCACCGTTACATTTCGGAAAGACATTGCTAAGGACCATTTTTCTTTTTCAGGTACAAAACGCAAAACTATACAAAGAGTTGAAAGTAGAGCCAAAGAAAGAAGCATCAACAAGTTTTGCTTTGAAGTTTGATGTTGCCCCAAAATTTAACAAATGATTTGTTGTTTTGCTCATCCACTGCTTATGTTTACATGTATTTCAATCAATTCAAAAAATATATCTTTTAGAATAATTAGGAGAGGTTTTTTTTTTTTCCACTTCTCACTTCAACTAATGTTTTACGGTAGAAAATATTCATTTGCAAGAATATCAACTGTTGAATATTGCAGATACTAGATCACAGCCATTTAAATTATTTAAAAAATTTTTTTCGAGAAACATAAAGAATACCGAGAGTTTCATTGTTATGGACTTTCCCGATGTTAATGACCCGTGATATTAATTACCCTGTTAATGACCCTCTTCATTACCTTTTAGAAATACTTGATCTCATTACAATATATTTTCAGTTGTTTTACTTTTTAAATCATTGGTTGTTTTTGTTATGCATCAAATTATATATTTAAAATATACATCTGTGTTTCAATTCATCTTCCTCCTTTTATGTGGGTAGTTGGCAAGTTGTAGAGAAAACAAAGAGTAAATGATTAATTACGTTTGCTATTTAAGCTCCTTCGAGAAAAACCAGAATCAGGTTTTGAAACTGCTTATCGCATAAATTTGTCCCATATAGACGGATATGTTTTATTTGATCCATGGATATTTTGGCATCAAGTTCGGAACTTCCAATACTTCAAAAGAATGGAAATAGCGCTCGTTTGTCCATATGACTATTATGTAAGCCGTATTTGTGATCGTCAAGTTATGCGTTGTATGTGTATGACTTCTAGCATCCTCCTCTTTTAAATGTTTTTACTTTATTCCGGAAACTTTTCCCTTACTGAGACAGTTAGGGTAATGGATGCTAATTAAAAACCTTTGTAATAGTAGACAGAGATTTCTCATGTCTTTTTGTTCTCTTGTGTTTAAATTTAAATTGTTACAAAAATACACAATTTCAGGCCCTGTCAGGGGTACTAAATTTAATAATAAATGGATTTCAAGTGCACTGAATTATTGTTGTGACATTCTTAGTCCATGAATGTTCACTTCTGCTGTTACAACGTCTTTTGCACTATCTTCGCTTCGACATGATAAATTGAATAGGTTTGCAGGTTTTACAGTGTTTCCTCAATTACATACCAAATTACTCTTTAATAAGTAACATTCCGAAAAGAATTACAGTATAGAAAAATGTTCTATCCGAAACTTATAGTCTCCTGATTTGAAAATGCGATCAGCAAGACGCCAATTAAGCCAATGGTAACTGCCGAAAATGTGACGAACAAGTTTTTCTTTCCCTAGAAAAACGAGAATTTATCGGTGGCTACAATTTCTGCATCATTCGGTTTCTGTTTTTCCAATCAGGAAGCATTTTTCAATCTCCAAAATATTCGCTCACCTTTACATCTTTAAAAAGTAATACATCCGCCAAAACTCCAATCGTTGACGGTAACTGAAACACTCAGAACTATGACTTTTTAAACGGTGGTTGTATTTTTAAGTCAACAAATTAAATGAATGAAAACAGACTCGCGTTGTAATTGGGAAGCTGACTGTTTGTGAAAGCATATGATTGGAAATGAACCATAGTGTCATTCCAGTACACCATAATACTCCGTAAATAACTGAAGGTAATATCTGGAAAAGATTCCCATTATTCTCGAGCTTCTGATAACTGCCATCGAGAAATGATCAGTAAGGTCCAAGTTGCAAGAAAGTTCTAGTGTGGATAAAAAGAACACGTAAGAAAACGTTACCAGTTCTGCTGGAGCATATGTACGATGCCTCATCCACAAACAGTAGGCAATGAAATATACAGTTGAGCAGGCAAATATCGCAGAGAAATGAGGGAAAACATAGTCCAAGACTGAAAGCAACCCAGTCAAGGTGAGTGAATATTTGTTGGCGACTGGGCAATTAAAATTTATAAAATGGAAAAGATTCTACCATCTGGAGATGCACTGGGGTCGTTGTCCTGGATATACACAATGGGTGTCATCATCAGACCGTGAAGGATTCCCAAAAGCACGGACAGTCCAAGGCACCTGTAAATTGTGGACCACATTTTGTAGAACAATCACCTACTCTTCTAGTCAGCTTAAGAACCAATTATTGTTCAAATAGGACTCAAAAGTTAGATTTGTCATTAAAAGATATGTGACTCAAAATAACTCATGTCTGTTATCAGCGACAATCATATGACTTCCAGGTTAATACGGTTGCATCAGTGTTATCACTGAGAAAATAATTACCTCAACAATAATGCATACGAGAAGAATGCTTTAAAAAGGAAATGGCGCAAAAGCGCTGATAAATATTAACAAATTAACAGTTATTTCCAGATAAATGATAATTGTAAAAAGAATCGAGTTGTTTGTGCATCAGTGATTCACGTCATGTTAGAACTAACCCAATCTTTGTTTTTGTCATATGAAACGTTGGTTTGTAGCTTTTACTGTGAATTTGTGTTTGGGGTAAATTCTCGCGCAGTTGTTGCATCGAGATGGAATCATCTGCTGCAGTAGTCGGCGATTTGCTAATAGTTTGCGATTGTCGTTGCTGATTCTTGTGTTTTACAAATACAAACATGAATCCACTGTAAAGATTCCGAATCAGAGCCCTGTCTAGATGCTTTTATGGAAATTGCAGGGTGAAAATTTCCTAATCATGAGCGGTCAAAAACACTCATACTTAGTATTTCATTGAATTTAATGATAACTCGAAATAGCCTACCATCCAAAATGGCTTATTCTGGAAACTGCATATTTAAGAATTCTTATTGTTTTGCTAGCACTATTCATTGTCATTACCAAGTAAATAGAAGGCATAAATATCATATCTACTTTCAGCTATGAGAAATAATCAACTATCCCTTTGTTTCTAATCAGATGATACCTGAGGAGAACGAAGAACAATCCAAAAGTGTTCATTGTAGTGTTGTAGACCAGTTGTGGCCGTGTACCGAAGAAACCAAATCGCGCGACCCCCCAGCCAACTAGCACCTAATATCGTGAAAAGTCTTATTTCCTGATGAAAAAATGAATTCTCGGATAAAAGAAAGCTTAAAAAAGAAGTCAGTGAAGGAAGATGTCGCATAAAATTCAGTCTTCTTGCCTGTATGGAGCCCCATACCAACATGCCAACACCGATGCCAAGATGATTAACTATCGGAACTGATGCTATATTACCTAAAATTAAACAATAACATTGAAATTCAAAAAAGAGCTTTTTTAGTAAGCCAGATTCCATTACTACTTGTCATAAAGGGAAGTTTCTGTTGATAGCTATAAGCCATTCTGCTCAATTCATTTTCTGATTCTTTTCAGTAAATCTCTCTAACATTTCGTAGCATTCATGTATTTGAAATAATAAAAGGTTTAACTGTTGCAAACAGAAAGCCGCCAATCATAGCGATCGGATTGAATGATGGAAAGCCTCTTATAATATTAATAACAAAGCCAACGACGAATACAACGGCACACTGTATCCATTGTACGTATATTCCTGTAAGATTTGAAATAAAAAAAAGTGTTATCAGTGATAAGGATGAATCATTGTGATATACTTTTTTTAACAAACAAACAAATGAAGAATAGAATTTAAAAGTAAAGATGTAAATTACCGTCGTTGCAATTGAAATTACGAAGAGGAACAAACATGAATCCAAAAGCGATAGATGATATGATGCAGGATGTGAATCCCACCACTGTTTCATTCATTCTTCCAGTTCTGAAAATGGAAATCCTGTAATATCGTCTAAATTTCTGCATTTTCAGTTTTTACGACTGCTATTTTTGACAGAAGTCAGTTTTCTATCTCTCACAGCAAAAATGTCAAATCTGCGTAAGGATTTTAGAATAGCATAAATTGCTTCAGTTACCTCAGGAAAGGCCAAGTTATTTGTTATTTCTAGACTGAAAAATTTGCAAGAAAATTTCATTTTTTGTTAAAAACTGAAATTCGGATACTAGAAAATTGTAGTACGAGATATACTGAAATAATTTTTTTTTTTAAATTTATGAATTTTTACTTTTTATAGAGCCTAATTTATTTCTTTCCTGAAACCAAAAAAGGACACCTTTCTTTACGGAAAAGAGAATTGCTAAAAATCATCCCTTATCCGAACTACTGATAAGCTTTGATTAGTGATCTACGACTTCCCTTCCTAATTACAGAAAAAGCTGGCAAAATATTGTGCAGAGTAGATTGCTTAATCAAATACAAATATAATGTTTGTTTTCTGCCTATCACCAGTTAGTATTGCAGTCCTTATCACTTGTCACTAGTGCTACCGTTAACCCCATTAATTGCAATAATGGGAATTAGTTTTCAATCAAAAGCAAATTTCTCACTGATCTTGATAGTATCTAACAATTTTACATCTATCTGCCACAGAGATATTAACTATTCTAACCTTTTCCAGTGCAAAGTTCACTCTTATTTAATTTACTACATGAAAATGTAGAAGAAGTCTTGGATAAAGTATTATTTTACGTAAAACTAAAAAAAAAAATTCTCCTTACATATTCAGGACAATTAAATCAAAGTTAACTTCAGAAAAATAATTAAAGTTCATGATTACACAAACTATGCATAGTCCAGTTACGAACCGTCACCAAATAAATAATATTGTGATTGGAGTATTGAAGTTAGAGATTGTGGAACAATTAGTATTATGATAAGGAAATGAAAAAAAAAAAAATCACTGTTGAAGAAATGAATTTATAAACGTCGTGATGAACGGAAGAAGTGTATAAAAAAATATGGTGAAAAAAAAAGTTGATTTGATCGAGAGGATGCGGTGTTTCAGATGTTTTGAGAGACGGGAGTAAACAGGATTTGAAAGATGGATGGAGGTAATTTGACGTTTATTTAAAAGAAGATGGCGAGAGAAAAAGTAAGAAAAGTTTGATATTCCATTCAAGAAGTGAATGATAAAAAAGTGAAGGTAAAACATCGTACGTTACCGTAAGAGGTCATAATCGTTAAGGGTTGGATTACAACTGGAGAATTAACATTCAGAAAAATTATCTGAGAAACTTCTCAAGGTCCAGTATTTCATTTTCTTTTTGTCCTTTTTTTTTGCAAAGACACATTTGTAATGTCGATAAAATTTGCATATCAGAAGTCTCAAATATTAGCATGAGCTCAAAGCTTTGAGTGGTTGACTTGAAGAGTTAATTAATAGCGGTAGTTGTAGCTGCAGACAATGTGGCAAGTTTCAGCATCAAATGTTAAACTTCCTCGGAAAATTGGGTAACATTACTTTCATTTCAGAGCAATTATAAATGGAATTATTTGGCCTTCGTCCTCTCTAACTGAAATAATTTTGTTGGATTTGAAGAGGACAGGGCGTGCATCAACGTCCTACACTTTATCAAAGTACTTTAAGAAAAAAAAAAGAATGATATTACTATTAACAAAAATTTTAAATTTCCTATTGAAGGATGATCCTGCGACGAAATAATTCCGTCATGGGATTAATGATCATATTATTGATATGTCTGATTATTACTAATCAAAGTAAATGGTTCTTTATATCCCAGCAATCAATAAAAAACGATCATGGAAGGTTCATCATTTCATCATCCTTTATTACAAAAAAAAAAAGCTATGAAAGTTTTCCAATAGCTGCAAATTCCGTGAAAAATTTCGAAATGCCAAAATTTCCATTCAGATGAAGGATGCTTAAAATAGAAAGCATAACTTATATATAGAAACTGCTCAGATATATAGAAACTGCTCAGGGGATTGCCTCATACGAGAAATTGTTGAGAGAGGTGTATCGGCCACTTGGTTTTATGATTGCTAATTTTGATTACATTTTCCCGCAACTACGCTCAATACAACCTTGGAAATGCAATCAGGTAGACAAGGATCAGTGATTAAAAAACATTTTGTATTATTTGTATTTATAATATAATATAAAAATTCTATCAAATTTGAACTTATGTTATTAGAGAAAAATTTCACACAATGGTAAATTCTGAAACTGGTTCGACTTCAAGAGACTGTTGCACAATCAGCAATGAAAAAATAACGTCAACTTTAAAACTATTTCAAAATTTCTTTCTAAAAACAATTTTTCAAAATTTACTTTGAAAAAATTCTGAAATGCCGGAAAAGAAATTTTTTTTCGAATTAAACCAATGAAAAATCTGTCTCTAATTCATTTTTCAGACAAGTAAATTATTTGTAAAATATTTAACTTTTCCTTTTTTTGCAGACATTTTTTACACCATTGTCAGTAAGATCGGCAAGTGATACAAATGAAATGTTGATGAGGCTAAGAATTAATTATACATTGAATGGACATGCAAAACTGGAAAGCAGGTAACAAGTTAATCAATCTGAAGTGTCATTCGTTGTCACTCATCATTGTCACTTTTACAAACTCTTCAAGCTATGTTTACTATCAAACCATCAAATTTTTCGGGCATTTTTTGAAGTAAAAAACAACCCACTGCAATGAATTTTTTCCAGCACTAGACAATTATCATAATTTTGGCTTTTTTAATTATTCTTTCCTTGATTATGACTAATTTTGAAATAGGAATCCGGATGGCACAACAACTACAAGGAATAGGCCAACTGAGAACGTTCATGAGGGTCAGATTACGCAAGCAAACTCACACTTGTTAAGATTTTCAGGTATGAATTTTCAGGCTGTTTCGGAAGTGCAATTAGTAGCCAAGGAGAGGCTTGTTACTTCTTTCTGAGTTATCTATTCTTGGGTCATCTTTCCTTTCAATTTCATCAACTTCCTTTAGTATCATCTTTAAGCCATATTCAATGGAATTTGAGAACTTTCATTCCCAATATTTCCTTCTATTCTAGTCAAAAGGAAATATTCTAGACAATTTATGCCATTTCAAAACTTATTGCATTTCAAGAGCACCAATAAATTCACTTTTCTTCAAATATTGATGTGCATTATTTAATATTATTTTATCAAAATTTTGGTCAGCAAATGTGCTTAATTAAAGTATCTAATAGACTTGACTCATCTCAAATTTGAAATTAGTATTAGACATTCCAAAAAACAACCAGAAATTTTTATCATGACTATATACAGAGATTTGATAACAGTATTAAGTTGTATAATCAGATGATAGCATATCGTAGTAGTCTTAGACAATGATATATCATAGAAATTCTCAAGTATGATCTATGCAGCAACCCTGCTATCGGTCTCGTAATTACGTAACTCTACGTAACTTCTAGTTGGAACAAGATCAAGCAGTTTTATGCTTAAGAACTTTTAAATAGATGCAAAATTATTTCAGAGTTGTTACATGCAACAGGTTATGAGAATATTAGAAACAAAACTGGTCTCATATTTGGACCATTTGAGAATCGAATTCAAAATGAGGAGCCATTGACTGAAATAATTTGTCTTCATAATGGAGCTGCAAAGGTGACACTTTTCAAACAGGCTAAGCTCTAATTTTTATCAATGAAATGAAGCAATCGTCTTGGCTCTGATTAGTTCCTTTAAATTGCACAGATTCCAGTTGACAAGTATTCGACCGGTTTATTTGCGCAGCAATCATTCCAGTATTGAATTTATTTCACCCAAAAGCTTCAGCACTTCAGGAGTGCAGTTAGTGTTTCTTCATTTGCAATTCAAATCATATTAATTAAAAGTAATATTAATTAGAAAAGTTCACTGCTTCTGACTTCCATCCTGTTCGATAAAGCTCAGTCAGCTTTCCCGGGCCTTTCTAACATGAGAGTAAGTGAACCTTCTTCTTACCTGGTGAGGTAGAGAGAGCTGAACTGAATATTGAGGGTAAGGAGCTAATATAAGATGGCTACTGTGTAAATTAATTATACACAGTATAAACATATTTCATGTTTCACAAACAGTTCGATTTTGCCGTCATGCATTCTGTTGTGGAATATTTAGGCTTTGGACGTTTCGATGATATCATTGGTAAAGTTTTTTTTTTTCTGTAATTAATTCGAAAATTCTACAAATGTATCTGTTTTGGAACTACAAATGATGCATACTGGAAGAATTGGGATTTATTTGTCAAGTTTTAGTATTATTTGCACATTTCAACTCCATTCATATTTTCATTTACTTAAATTTAATCAGATTCTTGCTATTTCATTGTTAAATTTTCGTTTTATTTCGACATTATTCTCTTTAAAGATCCATTCGCCGATATTCGAGAGGTCCGGAAAGCTTACTGTTCATTGAAAATGGGTGGGTTGCTATTTTTGGGTATACCAGTTTGTGTTGACTCCGTTTATTACCCGGTTAAGCGTTGTTATGGTCGAATTCGTCTGCCGCTTATCACTCAAGGTACTTCAAGTTCAAAATGAATCTAACTAATTTGGTGAATCAAAAGTTCTTTAGATTTTTATTCAATTTAACTTATGAAATGGGATTAGAAACATTTAAAATTTATAACAATATTGAAAAATGGAGTTTCCATTAATCCTGACTACTAATAAACAGGATTCACCTTTAAATCAATCCTTTTAACTAGTGTAGACGATGCTTAGACCGATATTATGGCTGAATTTTGGTTTAGAACGTCTAGAAAATGAAGATTAATATGGATTTGCTCAAAAGTGCACCCATCGAAATAAATCTTTGACTTCCACCTTCCAATTTCATTTATTTAATTAAAATTTGACATTAATTGATATTCATTTCTATAACTTCATAATTTACGCAACTATTTTAGGTTTTAAAGTGCTGTATTATTTTGAAAATAACAAGCCAACACCGAATAATTTATCAGTGAGTTTGTTTCAGTCAAAGGAACGATATGTTATGTTTGTACTTAAGAAGTCTTGACATTTTAGCGGTTTTCTGCTCTTGTTCCATTTAATTTGATTGCATGCTGAAAGCTCAAATTAAAAGTTGTTGTTAACAAAGTCTTAGAAAGGCATTTTAATTTGCAATATTTCTTTTTTCCTCAGAATCTTTCCTTTTTTAGAGCAAACTCATTTTCCTTAATTAATTTTACAAATCGTATAAACGTTGGTCATTTAAAATTTATTGCGGAAGAGAATTTTTAATCTATCATAATCACATTCTTTATTGCCTCCAGATGCCTAAAGTACAATTTCTCTCAAGATCTTTGAACAATTTCTCGAAACGCCGTTTAACGAGCCTCATAAGCACAGTTTTCAGACTTAATCGTGTCTCTGGAGCAAAATCTCAATTAGAGTCATTTTTTCATTAAATCAGTTTTGCAACATTTCAAATCACAATATTATTCGATGCCAAAATGGAGAAATTTAACAAATTAACACAAAAATAAAAATCATCAAAAAATTACGAGTTTAGTGAATATCGGCAATGAGATTGTGTGGAAATGCATTCAAGGTAGGGCCGAGCAGCACGACTGAGAATTCGTAAATGACAAAAAGTGGCATTCATCCCACTAACGACAATGCTGCAAAATTTGCAAATTTAAATTAAATTTTATTTAATGTTTTCATGAAGAAATTTCAAATTTCAAATGTATAATCTTACTTTCCATCGCTAAAGCCTACACATGCCAGTAGATCAGATGCTGTTGGAATCAGCTCACTCCATAAGCATTCTGAAATTAGAATACGATGGTGAGATGAAGAAGGAGATCTTTTAGAATCTGTTTCAATTAAGCTAACAAAATGTCCAGCTGATTTACTAAACACCTGAATTTGCAAGTGAGTTTCGAGAACAAATTTAATTTAATCTTTCAAGCTAAGCTAGAACTGAAGCAATCCAACTCGAAACATACTTCCATCGTCTACGCTCCAAAGTTTGGCGGTGTGGTCAGCGGAAACACTTAACAGCATACGTTTACAACTTAGTTGCTGTGGCATGAAGATAGCGCAAGTTACCGACTCCTCATGACCTCGATATTCCCGAACTAACTTCCGCTGTCGCATATCCCACAGCTTAACTTTTAAGTAAATTGAATAATGATCGATCATTGGAAATGTTTCATCTTGTGTTAATTAATAAATTATGATGATAGCTATATTATTATTATCCACCAACTCTCAAAGTTCGCAAAGAGTTTCACCGTAATTTCGCATCCATCACCGTTAAAACCATTGCTTGATGTAATGCAGTAATTACCATCGGGTAAAAAATCGCAATGCGTTAGGATGTGATTCTTCTTGGGGAACTGAAATGCAAGATGCAGATCCCGACCGTCCCAGATTCTGCAACAATGTTCAATACAAGACGAATTAAGTTCGTGACCTTAGAACTCACTCTGAATGATCTTCTCTTGTGATGAGCGGTAAAGGTTATTTTTGTTTATTGATAATAAATTTCGAGCTAATTATAGGGAGCAGTTAAAGACAAAGACAAAAAAGCGGCAGCTATAGCTGAGTTTGAGACTGGAAATCCAAAAGACTTACTTCAGTTGCTTGTCTTCTGAAGACTGAGCAAGTAAATTATTCATGCTAGAGTGTGATATGTGAGTGACCTGAAATAGATATTTTTACGAAATGATTCAGGAGAATATTTCATGTAAAAGCTGTTTCTTAATTAAATTCAATTTATCTCAGCATCTAAAAAATTTAGGTCCTATAATTAAGTTTATCTTTAATTAAGCAATTAGTTAAAATTTCATTTTATGGAGTGAAAAGAAATCCAATTTTTACCAGATTCCTGGGAAGCTGTGCAACACGTAAACAAGTTCCATTTTCGAGATCCCATATTCGCAAAGTAGCATCTCGTGCTCCCGAGACAAATCTCATTTCTGCAATTTCAACCTAGATCGAACTTCTCCAACTCTCCAAGTGCTGCATCCTTTGAAATATTTTATAAATGATCGTAGATTCATTCTCTGAGAGGATTTTATAATCGCTAAATAGTACTGACAAACAGCACTTACCATCAAGCATGGCTAATCCACTGATGCTCATCTGATGTCCTGAGAAGATACGTAGTGTGCTTGGACAACTGAACTGCCATAGTCGAATCTGAGAATCTCTCGATCCGCTCAGAATAAAATGTTTTGCAAATGCATTTCGGTATGCAATCTAAAACGATTCCGTCGAGCGAGCTTCCGCTATTCCTCACGGATAATTCAATCAAATCGTGTTGTGACGTTTATCAAGAGTTATAAGATCGATCTCAAGTGTAGACTTGCTATGAGTTATAAGAATTAAGGAAATCAACGTGTCGGTTCTGCATAAAAAGAAGCCACACGTGAAAGGCTAGTCATAATTAAACAAAAAATTCTCAATGAAATGAAATAAAACAGTGATTTTAATTAGCAATTCGTACGTAATTTCCAGCTTTCTTCTTCCAGTTAATGTAAAAGAATTACTGCCGACAGAAAATCACAAAAAAAAAAAAAAAATAACTGGAGTATATCATTTTAACAAAGATATTTAGGCAGCGATAACTTTTCCAATCACTTAATTTCTCGGCTCATTTTGTCATCCATGCATTCGTCAACTGGAAGTTAATGGTAATGAATGATGTTGCGAAGTTACTTGGAACTCTCGGAACTCTCAGTGAATTGCTCCTTAATGATGGATTACCTTGGTGATTTCCTTCTCATGACCATACCATCGTAATACGCATTTTCCAGTATCTGTGTTGTTCAACGCCAGTAGCTGCAGCATACTTTATTACTCACTTTCTTATTTAGAATTTTAATAATATGTTGACAAATAAACAGACAAGATAACAGACCTTATCACGACCTCCACTCAGTACTATTCCGGGCCTTACCGGTGCCAGTGCTCCGATAGCATCGTTATGAACAGGTGCTCGTATAATTGGACGTCCTGTTTTCATCTGTGATGAACTTTTAGACCTAGAAATTCATTCTGAAATTCTCTCAAGCATTCAAATGCTTTCTAACCATGCCAAATAAATAATTACCACAATGGTTTCTAATTCGTATATTATTCAGGTTGTCAAATTACTACAAATGACAAATTAGAGCTAAAAAATTAAAGCTATTTATGGCCGTCATTTTTCAGTAACGCCCGACTTTATTAGGAATTATCTAGGGTAGCCTAAGAACTATAAATGAACTCTAGATTTTTTTATTCTTATCAATTACATATCAATTTAGGACTAAATTTGTCAACTAATTGTCAAATTCTACAAACAAATAAGTTCCGCAGTTTATCAGTCAGTGGTGGGATGACTGCTAAAGAAGAAAAATCCGTACATTTTAATATGCGATGTCTTATCGGAAGAAGTGAACCGCGTGGCCCTGGCCCACTTCTGTATTTTCGAGATATCCGAGATTTCCGTTACGGCTGAACATTCGGATGGATCCTGTGTGGCCAGATGAGTGTAGCTGTTACCCATTATTGTAGGGTGGCAAGTGACTCAGCGAGGTTACACGATAAAATGATTAATAAGCAGTTTTTCAATTCATTATTTTCTAAAATTGATGACACGAAGCACATTTAATAATTCACTGAGAATCGATAAAAGAGACGGGACAATGATTAAAATGATATTTATAATGAGTATGGTATACAGCTGTGCAGTAGTATTGATGCTTGAATAGATGTAACTCATTGCTATTTTGGCCAAGAATCTGGCCATCTTTGAGACGATTAGCTGACATAGCACATGGCAGAGACATGTCTTTGGCTAAATGAACATTTCCTGTTTCAAAGTGGTCCAAAATGAAAACTGGTAATTGCACACATTTAATTTCATAATTAAAAAGGAGGAAAGGAATGTAATTATTGATAGTCCAATGATTCAGTATTGGATCGGAAAGTCTTGATGAATAATAGCCTGTCATCGCATGTTGCCTAATTTTTTTTAGCAACATTATGAAGCTGACTGACTCATTTCCGAATTTGAAATATTATATGCATACTAGTTTAAATTTAACTAACTATTATCGATTTCACTATTTTCTTCGACGGGAAGTACGGCTATATTTAATGAATATATTTCCCTGCAACTGAAGCCTAACTTGCAGTTTGCATGCAAAATAACCCATAAGGTAACGGTGACTGAATGAAGTAATAGTTTGACGGAAGTGTTTTCCTAGCAGTATCAGCATGACTGTGAAGTATTTTTGAAACAGAAAGGAAATTAAATTAATACGTTTCAAGTAGCTGTAGTAGAAGTGTGAACAGTGTGCACTTGTCAGAATGGAAAAATTGAATGTCTTGCACGGATATCGAGAAACTCCTCGAGAATATCTGATGCTAGCAATATCCATGGAAACGACAAGCTTCCTCATTGCTAAACAGTTAACATACGATCAGTTTATCACTAGCACTAATTTCTCACTAGTAAAGCTTTTCATGAGAATGTTGTTAAAAACATCATGTGATAGTAGGAAATATATTTCATTATTAATTAGGTGATTAAGGGATTAATTGCCAGCCAATTACCGATTTAATTATTGTTGTGAAAACAAAGCTAAATCATCTGCCCTAATTATCTTATTTAGTTCCTTATAGTAATAAAAGTTTTCAGGTAAACCGATTAAATTATCAAATTTGGGTTATCTCTGCTCTTCTTCTGTCTTCTCTTTTCATTAATCTGTGATAGGAATTTTTCTTCCGTTTTCTTACTTTCTTAGAATGTTCACTTCGTAAGTGTGAAGTACAAACTTATTCAGAAGGGGAAGTTTGTTTAATCATTGCCTGTTAGATCACATACTACAACTCATTACTAATCACTTTATCATTATTTTCAGGAGGATTAATGCGGAGAAAGAAAGGTAATTGCAATGAAATGAGGCGACACTTTCTTCAAAGCGAAAGAGAATATGTAATCGAAGATTCTGAAAAATGACGCCAGGAATTCTCGACATGGTACTCGAGATCAGAGCAGTCGAGAAACTGACCTAATTTCTTTCCTGTCTCTCAACTTTAAAGCTAATAGCTTTCCTTTGAAATGAATTGCGAATGAGTTCTGCCTTTTAGTGAGGCTTCAATTATTGTTTAAAAGATGCACACTGATATCAAATTCTCTGCTGAAGGAAGTAATTTGGCCAATACAAATCATATAGCTCAGATAAATATTTTTTTATAGGTGCGCTTAAAGGATGTGCTCATCATAGTAGAGAATAATTATCAAAATTGAATGTTAACAATTTAACTGGACTGGTTTTTTTTTTTTATAATTTTGTCAATTAAAGAAATTTCTTTTTTGTCTGAGAAGTTGTAATTAAATTGTAAACATAATTGAATGTCATAAAGAAATATTTCAACATATAGTTGCTATGGAAACAATAATTTTTATTTCTCACTTCTAAGAAGAAATAAGAAATGAATTCTGAATCGATTGGACTCACAAAGTAACATAAAACTGAGCTGTAAAATAAGAAGTCTATGGAAAGATTTGGGAAGAAAAAAGGTAACTTAAGAAAAGAAAAAACAGTGATAAAAATAGCAATTCAACCTGCTGCTTCATAATTTTAATTAGATATTTATTATTTCTCCACACTACAAATATTTCCCCAAAAACAACTTTTTTCTCATCAACGACCTTCAAATATGACCGAATCTATTTTCAAATATCATTTAATCAGGTCAGAAATGATCGTATTTGATTTGCGTCAAAGATGCTTCTCCCTATTGCGCAATTATTTGGTTTGTAATTGGAAGCCATCGTAATACTTCACCTTCTACGCATGTTCACTAAGTATGTCATCTTCTCAGCATAATAAATATTAATTAGCTATGAGTGACTTCACGCCAATTTTCGCCGCAATATAATCATAAATTTATCATTTTTTTTTTTTTTTTTATATATAACAACACTGCTACATTACTCTGCCAAAATATTTTGAAACTTACGCATGATTTCTGTTTTTTTTTTTTTTCGAATGTTGTTTGAAATATATTGACATGAATTTATCAGTGATGTTCTATACTATATGATAAAAATAAATCTTTTTGTAGTGTGCGCACTATTTAGAAGATTTTGATTAAACTGAAAGTATTATAAAAAGCTAGATTTAGTATGTCAAAATTTATAATAATCAATTGTAAATTTTGGGTGACAAAATTCTAATATATTTTTTGTTATCTTTGGAATGTTTTCTCAAAAATTTCCATTTTTGACTAATAACTTCAATTGCATTTAGAACAAACATTCCACTTAGTCTGATAACTGAATCGCTACCGAAGCACAATATAAATTTTTATTGACCACATTGTGTCTAGAAGAAATTTGCCAAGATGGCAAAGTTATCTACGTTTCTGCTTTGCTGAAAAATTTACGAATCAACCGTATCAAAATAATGAGTGAATATTATTGTGAACAAGTCTGAAATCAAGATTAATTGTAAATGTTCTCTATTAATGATTGTGCAATTGATAAAGATCATGACAGCAAAGATTACTGATAAAACACTATTTGTAATTAAGGTTGTTTTTTCTTTTCAGTAGCTGTATCTCATTGTTTTGTACCTTGCTTTGTTTGTTTGTTTTTTTTTTTTTAAATGACTTTTTTTTTAGTGCACAGTGTAGCATGTTGAAATATCAACTAAATTACAGAATTTTCAATATGCAGTGCAATTGTCCAATTTTCATTAATTGCAAATTAATAGTGCTGACAATAAGATGACAAACTAGAATGATAGGAATTCAATGAATCATTATTGTTATTCCAGCAAATTTTCTATTTCTGCGTATGTTGAATGAATAATTAGTCGGTACTGAAGAGAACCAATCTGTTGGTGATCTTCTCGATACCATTTTCGGCTAATAGCTTATAAAAAAAAAAAAAAAATGGCCTTGTTAATTCCATTTAAAATTTATTTGTACTTTCGACAGAGTAGACAAGGTAACAATTATATTTTCAAGGTTATTACAGGTAAAATATTTGAGCCTTTTTCAGTTTTTCATTAAAAAAAATTTGAAAATGTATGCGCGAAAGAATGGTCCATTGCTGATTGAACTTTATGATAACAGGCGGTAAATTACGGTACAAAGGACCTCCTCCCCTCTCATACCGCATATTTCAGTTTCGCCCATTCGTTGACGATCTTCGAATATTCCTCTACAAACTAGTAGTCCTTTATTTATTCCAATTACGGTGCCGCCTTTGATTCTCACATTACTCCCACTGGTATCCTGAAAAAGCATCCAAAAATAACTGATAACAGTTTATGATAACCAATTCATTGCTATTGGTAATGATAGTTTAATCTAAGTTACATTTAGATTAGAATTTAAACAATCATTCCTCTCATTCTGAAATATTTAAAAATTCAATTTTTAAATCACATCACTATTTAATCAGCGAAAGAAATCTATTGTAATCGATGACTTCTGACAATTGGCCTTATGAAATACTAGAAACAGTAATGAAATAAAATGAAGTGAAATAGTAAATTACAAAATACTGAATACTATAAGTGAAATACTAACAAGTTAATATATTGAAATGAGATTTGAAATACTAAAAATGAAATGAATTGAATTGCAAAGTGAATGAAATGAAAATTGAATATCAAATATTAAAAGGTGACCACTTTATAACAATCAAAGTGTAGAAGCAATTGCTCAATTAAATTTGATGAATATATGAAAGTCCTTTGTAATTAATTTCCTCAACATTACTGTTGCTCATCACGTCGCTTACTTAAGCGCACAATTCACTTATTTCACGCCCTTTATCCTTCTTAAAAAGCGCATTCTTCAGTTTGATGCAAGCTACTTTCGTCTTCATCACGCAGATTAAACAATTTGATAACTTCTCGGTACCTTGTACCTCTACCTGCAGCTATGTCTCCATCACTATCCCGCGATGTCGCCAATCCATCAAGTTGTCCTTGAGCATATCGATGCTTCATCACTTTCATTCTTTTGAAATCAGTTGTCGAAAAATTTCTCATTGCGTAAGACCTTGAATTTTAGTACAGTAGAATGCTTATATCACTCTTTACATGCAACTTTAGGCTATACTTTATTGCAGGTAGACAACTAGCAATCAAAGTTTTAGATCAGCGAATAAGAAGTGAATTGATAGTTATTCTCATTGCACCCTATCAAAAATTTTTCAGTGAAAGTGTCGGTCGAAAGACTGACTGTACATAATAATGTTGCAGACTCTTATCAGTTAAGTAAAATTCAAAATATTTTTTTTAAAAGGAGGAAAACGCTGGAAGATAAAATTGTGGTATAAATATATATTAGAATGGCTGTCACTGCGACCGGCTACCCTATCTATGTCGCAAATCACTATGTTTAATTGTCAACATCAATCGTCGAAGTAACCTTCAATTTGAATTTCATCTCACTTTTTTTCATCAACAGTACGGTCAAAAATTTTCATTTTGGACTTTTCACTAAACTAAAAATTTCATGCAGAAATCGTTCGTTTGGAAAAATATTTCATTTGAAAAGAGCACAAGTTGTGCTTTCACTCTTGTCATTCTCGCCTCATATTAATATATTTCTAGTTTATTTTTGAATTTTATTTAGATCTGATATTTACTAAAAGTCTAAATAACTGCTTGTATGTGCAAATTCTTAAATTTTGTCATAATTAATTGATTAACGTGATGCGGCGGTTAATTCTGTTAATTACTTTGAAATATATGTATTAATTTGCTCAAAATATAAAAGTAATATATTATGTAATAGGGCGCTTATATAAAGATCGATCTAAATCCTATATGGTTAGGTAATTTGACAACTCATTATTCTAATTAATTTCTTCAAATGAAATGCTGTTTTCCGAGAATGTCAAGTTGTATGAATGCTTTTCTTCGTAACTTTCTCATCCAGTTCTTCAAATCTTTTATTTCAACCAATTTTTTTAAACTAACTCTTTTTTAAAATTACGTTTTTTTTTTAAACTAGTTTTTTTTTTTTTTAAACTAAATTTTATGAAAAATTTTCTTTCAAAAGTTTTCATAATTAGAATTATTCAATTTCATAACTATGAGATGGGCTTATAGATAATTTTAAAAGTAGCAGCTGCGGATGGGAATCAATCGAATCAAAAAGTTTATATCATTTTCAGGACAAAACAGCTGGACAAGTGGATGGGAACAGGGACGTAAAAGGTGGAAAGATTAGTGTGCGACAGACTTCAAAGCAACTACCGTGTCCCAATCCTTTCAAATTGGTCATTTGAATGAAATTTCCCTAAATTTCATAGGCGCTTAATGTTTGTTTAGGGCTATTTGGAGTAGACAGCTTGGCGATACAGCCGGATGAAAAGACGAATTGGTGGGACAATGAAATTTTAGAGACGTGTAAGTGCTTGGGATTGTTCAGAGCTTTGAAATTAATTTTATGGAAATTAAATCATTCAATCCTCAGTGAATCGAACTATGCGCTCTTTTGCTGGTCCCTTTCCTTTTCTTAGAATGAATGGGAAATCAATCCATAGCCAATTAATTCATTTGTTTGGTTTATTATCCAATTTATTTACTCTTTCAATGCATTATAGTGTTTTTGAATATCCCAAATTCCGCATTATCTGGCAGTTCCCGGGATATTCTATAGACACTTGTCACTGTGCCACAGATGAAATACTGTTGTAGTCAGTTCTTAACCATTTGCAAATAATATTTAAACAGCTTGCTTGCCGATTTCTCGACAATAGCTTATTTGCAGTTTGGTTATCAGCAATGCCGTGCCATCATCCTTCAACTCTCTGTTTATTTTTCTCTTTACTGACAATTTTTTTTTAATTGTTGATTATAGCGAAAGCCATCATTCAAAACTATCTCTCTTTACCGTAAATCAATCATTTGAATAGTTCTCATTTCACGGGATGAAACCATCATTAGCACTGGAGCAGAGATGAAATATTCGTTTATTTTACGAGGAATGCCTATTTGATGATAGAATACAAATTCGAATTCGAACACTGTTTGCACTGGCAAGAAGCACATAGGTGCGCCCTTCCGTCTACCAACCCAAAATAGATGATAAATTTATTTGCTTAAGAACGGAATAACGCTTTCGAAAGAAATTTTTCTGTCTTCTCATTATTCGTTTCTTCTCTGTATAAAAGATGGAATGAATATTCAGAGGGTCATTTAGAAGGGAAAAGCAATTTTCGAGAGAGATATTCTGTCGAAAATTCACGGAAAAGGTTGAGGAATCAGATTTAAGGGCTCATTCAAAATCAGATATTTCGTTGCACATGAAATTTGACACTTATTTAAACATTTCATACAAGTCGATAGATGCATCCTTTAGTAATTACAAAAAGATTTCATTCAATACGAGAAGGTCTGATGACTTTCTGTCTACTCTTCACAGAGGTCAAACCCTTCCTCTTCATGTCAACATCCATGTCACGCTGTTTAGAAGAATATCTCACAATTTTTACTAATATCATCCGTGTTATTGCTTAAGAGTATGTAAAAAAGTGAGCTGTAGGGTGTTTTCCTTTTCAAAAATGTTTTAGTTTTTTTAGAAAGCTTTAAACCTTTTAAAAAGTAAAAGCAATTTTAAATAGTCTAATTAAAATTTTTTCTTCCATCAAATTTTGTGTAGGACTTGAAACAAACTGCATAGGCAAAAGAAATGATGGGCCTCAATATAATTATAATATAAAAGGTTTTTCATGAATGAAACTTGCTAGATTTTCTTTGGATAAAAGAGAAAACTGACGACGGGGGGGGGACGTAGACAGTTCTTGACCTTGGCAAATCGCTGTTCGAGAATGTCAAAGATGTGTTTTAAAAAACTTAAAAACAGGAATTTCAATCAGATATATAATGATAGAAATCTATTTATTGTGGCCGATCGTATGCTCAGTCATTCTATTTTGGATCACTACAATTCCATCCCTCATTCACTATCCTCTTTTCATCGTCTATCTTTTTAAGTTTTCCCGAAAATGACGGAGATTTCGAGAGTTGATAGAAGAAACGAATGTTAGTGGTACTCATTTCTGTCACATCAAAACTTTCTTTTTTCCAGTCGCGTTTCGATTTCTCAAGACAGGTGATACGTTAAGGAATGTGTACGGTACTTCAACTTTCCCGCATCTGCAATCCTTAAATGTCTTGCGAAACTATCTTTACTCATATAGAGATAATGTAATTTGGAACTTTTTGTTTTGCTGAATAAAAGGAATATGTCAAACTTTTTTCAGTTTCGATATTTGCAAACTTGTAATAGCAGTATTTCGAGACTTCTAAAAAGAGTTCATCCAAAATTGCCCAATCAATGCAGTTTTCCTATCAGTGAAGATGTCAGATGTCAATTAATGTAGAACAGTGGATATTTGCATAATTAATTCCTGTTCAAAATGTTATTTTTGAGTCTAGCAAAAAATTGATATCACCTTAATCTTGCTTTTATTGACTATTTATGAACAGAAGAAGAATTCTCGGTGATATATTTAATCTCCAATTGCTACTTGCCAGGTATTCTTAACTAGTTCAGCAAGTATCTTTAATTGGTTGAGAAAACAAGAAAAAAATGATTGATGAACAAAATCTGAATGTTATTAATCAAATCAAAATCCAGCAACTACAGAAAATGAATACCAAAAAGTTTTTTTCTAGCTAGAATTTTTTTTTCGTCTAAATTTTTTCAAGCTTTCTGGCGCCTCTAAGCAATGTGATAGATACATCCTATTAGATTATACAATATTCATTATCGGATCAGTGACGCCTAAGGGTAAAACAAGGCGCCATCGAAATGATGGCGACTAGAAGGCGCTATATAGATTGGTTTCTTTCTAAAGATCTAGTTCAGTGTGGTAATATGTGGCTGAATTGGCAATTGCCTTACGAGAGCTTTACACAGAATTTTATTGCAATTTTACAGCGATTGATGGATGGATGGATGATAAGATGATGATTGTAATGCTATCATTAGAAAGGCAAACGAATGATGATAGGAACAATCGTTTGTGTAACAAGTCTAGAAAGTGAAGAAAGAAGGCTAGAAAGATGTTAGTAACAAATAAGCTAGCAAGGTTGCATCTCTCATTAGAGAGGAACGGTAACCACTTTGAAACTTTTTGCTGATTTTTTAAAAAAAATATAGACCAGCAACTAAGCATGCTGATTTTATTAGACTGATTGAATTAAGCAAGTAATACTTAAGATGGTTAAGTTAAGAAGTTTCTCGATGTTGCTGTCTAAAATTGAGAAATCAATCGCAGCAACATCTTCTAGGATGTGTGTGGATTAAGGAAATATATCATATTCCATCAAAGAATGCACAATGCTTAGATGACTCGTCTGTTTTGCAGCAAAAAAGTGATTCTGTGTCTTCGATCGTCTGTGATAAACTTTGCTTCTATTCCCAAAGTAAGACTAATTAATTCTATATGCAATAATTAATTAGCTTCACTTTTTTCTGTAACATTTCAGCATTGATATTAATTTGATGCTTTTTTTCTCGGAAAGTTTGAAGACAAAGTTATAACACTGGTCATTAATGAGAAGGAAGAGTGCTACTAATAGCTTTCCGATCATTGCTCAAATCATTTAATAAACTAGTCTATTTCAATGCTAATCTACGTCCAATAGCAATCGTCATCTGGCGCACTACTTTGAATTACCGAAAAGTTCTCAATAATCATCACCGCCATGAACTATTTCGGACAGGCTTCTGATTCAAGATAAACAAATAAATTCTACTGTAAAGTTAATGTATCATTTCCTAAGAAGAAATAATTAAAGGATGAGAAAGGGATGAAATTAAAATGACGAGTTCCATTTTGTTCATTCATTTAGTCGCAGTTCATTTCATTCGATGCGAATTGTGTTCAGTTCGTTGTAATAAATGATCGCTGTAACAACCAACCAATCAACCAATCTCTCGATTTAAAAGAATTAATTGTTTGCACACACCGAAAAGAACTTAAAATTGAGAATTCTTTTTCTTTTGCGAGATATTCCTCCAAATGCCAAACTGTCGTTCGAGTCTATTCTATTTCTCCTTAGTACAATCTATCCACCGACCAAAATAAGCACTTCTACTTCACTTTCGCAAATTGCAATCAATTTTGTTTGAAAATAATAACCACTTAGAAGGACAAAAACCTCAACTTTTCCTTTAGATTACTGTCAACAACAAAACAGGATGCTAATTAATGAGAAAGTGGAAAGTTTTTGAAACATTAAGTTGTAGGCTGTTTCAGAGGAGAACTGTGTTACGAGAAATGATGTAATAAAGCATTTAATGGATGAAGCTGGGAAATTGAATTGTTAATGTGATTATAATTAAAAATCAACGCAAAGATTGCAAATAAAAGCGATCGGTGAGCTTTTTAACATAGATATCGGTGTTATATGTCTGAGGAAAGAGGGAAACGAAAGTTAATAATTACTGTTATAAATCCTGAATGAAAACAAGTCTTTAATGGTTGTTTGCCTATATATATTAATTTCAATTAATTAATGAAAAGATCGCCATCATAACATTCAGCTGGTAAAAAAAAAAAAATGAATCTATCGAAATTCATAAATATCACAGTCAAATTGTCCAATTATCCATTTGAATTTTTACTGTCGTTTTCAATTACTCTCAAAATCCTATCGAAACACTTTAATTCCATTTGCTGTGAATTCTTTCAGACCAACGATTTTCATATAAAATTGTATCTAAGATGCACCACTGTTTTTCGAAGCCGTTTAATTAGCTTAATTAACACTTTATTGGACAAACGGTAAACAGATATGGTAATTTGTGACAATATTTTTGGCAAATTTTCTCGCTTTTTTCCTCTAGTTTATGGAAGCAGTCTTTTCGCACCAGCTATTTTCCGTTGTTCTCCATTCTTTCGTAAAGTTTTAAGAAATTGTACTAATTAGTTATTTTAATGAAATCAAATACTTCGACTTCGGGAACACCGAAAGAGCTTTTTCAGTTATAACGAAAACTTAATAACTTTTGCCTATGAAAAAGGCACGAGTGTGTGTGTTTGCGACAGGGGAAAGTGAACAAGGTCATTCTCGATTTTCAATTTTCGAAATGACGGATGAGTGGTTTGGCGGGCTTCCCTGCACTTCCCATAATTTATAAACTCTCGAAGACGGCCTTGCCTTCCGTCCTTCTCGACAATCTATCGGAAACTCCTCTTCTACGCATTTTTCAGTTGAGATGGCGCCAAGGTGGTACACCTTCTGATTAGTTTTGAACTGTAATTTACATAGCAGATATGACCATGGCCTAGAAACATCTTTTCACAAGCTGGCGCCAATCTGTACAACCGTACTTCCACAGATATAAGTTTTAATTAGGCAAATCAATAAGCGGTGGGACGTCAAAAATGTAACGTTTTCTCTGCATTGATACCATTTCTAATACCACATTTATGTATCCTTCACTTCTTTTAACACTTTTGGAAAATCCTGAATTTTCCAAATTTGGATTTTTTCTTCAATATTTTAAACAGTACTACCACTCATATTCTGAGTTACCATTTCAGTAAACACACACACACTCATCTTCTAGAACATTTGCATGTTTTGGTGAGGAGAGAAACTTGGTGTAAAAGATATCGTCGAAAAGTAGAAGCATTCTGAATCAAATAAAGGTCTGCCACCAGCTGAAACGATGAAATCTACTGATACCTCACATATTGGAGCTGTTTGATATCGCTGACTCCAATGAGATTAGCGGAAAATGGAAAATAAAAGGAAATTCTCAACACCATTTTCTAATATCGCTAATGGAAAATATGCTTTTGATAAAATGTGATATCAGCGATCGTTCTCGAATCGAACGAAGGACACGATATTCACTGCTCCACCGATTACTAACTTTATTACTCATCGTTGTTCCGTTGCTAATTGTAAACTGGAATTCAGTTCAAGAATTTTCAATGCTAAAGTAAGCAAAACAATAATTCTAGCGGACCTTGACCTAATTTGTAGTATTTCAGACACACTAATTCGTTTGCATGATGCTTTTATGGTGTGTTGCCTCTGGAGTCACCACATTATAACCCTTTTTATTTTTTTGCTCCTTAAGTTAATTAAATATTCACTATAAATTTAAAATTATCTGCCTGTTACAGAAATTTTAATCAGCGCAAAATTTAATCCGTCTTTATGTAAACCGTGCAGAGTTGATACTTTCAGCTAATCTTCAGGACCTGTTCCAATCTTTCCACGAATTGCAACTTCACCTCTGTAAGGAAAAAAAAACTATTTTCTCCTCTCCATTTCGTCTTTTATAGCCAAACTATGCAATACATGTTGTTATTTCCACCTCCATCCTGAAACCAGCAATACTGTTAAAAAAGCGTCTTTTGAAATCAATCAACTTTTAAAAACTCCATACTTAGCGTCACTTTCATTCCAGCCAGTTAAATACCCTTCGTTTACACCATGTCACAGGGTGAACCTAGACAATAATAACAATAATTGCGATATTCCGTCAATTATCATTATTAAAAATATCCAATCCAAATTTTTTTCAAATTGAATTTCTTCCAAAACGTTTCCAAATCCTTGCATACATAGTAATTAAGATTTGTAATTGGAGGTCACACGTACCGCTACCTACAACTACCTGTTTAATCAACAAATATTTAACCAGATGGTCAATAACAGGTATAAAATTTAAACTAGTCAGTCAAAAAGTCACAAATTATTAAAAAATATGAAATTACATAAAGCCAAGTAAATTGAGATAACATTCAATAAACAACAATCGGTTCCCCATCAGAGTCTGCTATCTTTGTGATTCCAAGTCGTGTGTCATTCGTTTTTCTGTTGTCTAAGCAAAAAAGTCGTTTGTAAAATGCCATTTAAGTAGAAGGATGTAAACTGGCTGAATTCAATACATATAATGTGACATTAGATATTTGTGTCACACACACACATACTTGCAAAAACAATACTTGCACATTATGTTAAATCAAATTAATCACAAGGAGGAATGAAATTAAGTGGAGCGAAAAGATAACTCGCGGCACTCACTTGCTACAACGTATTCCTGTCCGTGTCCCTTCACGTATTCGTGTACGGTCCACGCACCATCGTAACTGTCGAACCTCACTTCATAAATGATTTCACTCTTTCCACGCAGCCAATCGTATCACTTCATACTCTTTACTGAATTTCTGTCGTTTCATACTTTCCTCGATAAATGAACGTACTGACGTGACGTGCAATAAGCATCAGTTCTCGTAGTATTAGGACATGCAGAAGTGCATTCAACAGGGATCCGCGATTCTTAACTGTTAACTGCAAGACACTTGCTTCACCCCGCTTTCTCCTTCTCCGGGAGACCCTGATCTCTCGCTTTCTCCGTCTCCGGGAGATCATCTGCTGGTTTCCTCGAACTTAGAGTTTCCCACCGCATCTCTTTCCTTTGAAATACTAACAGATTGGTGTGGCGCCAAAAGTGATAGGGAACAAGTTCCTTGATGGAGCTGCCACTTCGACAGATCACCAATAACTGTAAACAACTAACCTACCGCCCTCCTTTTTCTTATCCCACACCACCCGATTCTACCCACACCACCCGACTGTACCCACACCACCCGATTCTACCCACACCACCCGATTCTACCCACACCACCCGATTCTACCCACACCACCCGATTCTACCCACACCACCCGATTCTACCCACACCACCCGATTCTACCCACACCACCCGATTCTACCCACACCACCCGATTCTACCCACACCACCCGATTCTACCCACACCACCCGATTCTACCCACACCACCCGATTCTACCCACACCACCCGATTCTACCCACACCACCCGATTCTACCCACACCACCCGATTCTACCCACACCACCCGATTCTACCCACACCACCCGATTCTACCCACACCACCCGATTCTACCCACACCACCCGATTCTACCCACACCACCCGATTCTACCCACACCACCCGATTCTACCCACACCACCCGATTCTACCCACACCACCCGATTCTACCCACACCACCCGATTCTACCCACACCACCCGATTCTACCCACACCACCCGATTCTACCCACACCACCCGATTCTACCCACACCACCCGACTGTACCCACACCACCCGACTGTACCCACACCACCCGATTCTACCCACACCACCCGATTCTACCCACACCACCCGATTCTACCCACACCACCCGATTCTACCCACACCACCCGATTCTACCCACACCACCCGACTGTACCCACACCACCCGACTGTACCCACACTACCCGACTGTACCCGAACTACCCGAACCACATAACCCCGTTCACAGTAAACTTCCATCCTTCTCTATTCTTCAAAGAAGAGAACCCTTTCAATGCATGCAAAGAGTTCTGCTTTCCCTGTGGTAAACAACTTTGAGGACAGTAACTTTTACCCAAATAAACAAAGTAAATGCGAGGCGAAGGGGAAGGGCGAAAAGGTTCTGCCATTATTCAGAGGCATTCATTCCCTCACAGCTACTATCCTCTCTCTCTCTCTCCCTCTGTTCATCTTTTCTCACAACTGTACTTTTGCGCGCGCGCGCCCTCTGGTAGAAAAAAATTAATTTCTTTTTTCTTTTTGAAAGAAAGAAATGAAATTGTGTGTTTTTGAACAACTGACAACAGTGACATTGTTATTGTTTGCCATCAGTTTTACTGACAGTGAAGAGAGACTGTCCTCTCAAACAGATCACCATCTCAGGTATTCTGTCCTCTCAGGAGATCGCCATCTCAGGTATTCTGTCCTCTCAGGAGATCGCCATCTCAGGTATTCTGTCCTCTCAGGAGATCGCCATCTCAGGTATTCTGTCCTCTCAGGAGATCGCCATCTCAGGTATCCTATTGACAGCTCCGGTAACTCGGCACTCTTCTACAGTATTTCACTCCCAAACTCCATCTCCATACTGTTAATTCCACACCAGAGACTTCAAATATATCAGCATGCTGTGCTGTCTCGTTCTTCCTTCCCCTTCCCCTGGCAGCATCCTATCATTCCGTTTCTCCCTGTTGGCAACTGTCCATCAAAAACAAACTCTAGGGAACACCCTCGAAACTGATAATACGGAAATCAGTTAGCTGAATTCAGCAAGTACCATGACCTGTCAAATAGTACTGTTCAGTCTAACAAGTACCATATACAGTGATGTAATTCGGGTGTGACAGTGTCCCAAGAAAGATAATGATCCTCATCTAACTTAGCAATGTGTGCACTCAACGTCCAAGATAACCCCCACATTATGATGGCAACGTGGTCGATTCACGCACTCTCGTACGTGGAACGTTTCCCTGATAAGAATGCACGTTATCCGCAAGCTACAAGTTAACATCACGCAATTTCACGTCGCTGATGAGAACGACACGTTGCACATCTGCGCCTCTCACTTCCATCCTTGGTCATGTGCCAACATTCCCTTCCTTACACGTAGTGCGAGATAGAATGTGAAAGGAGGAGTGCAATAGAGAGTAAAGATTTGTGTGTGAGTGTCTTCTATAAATAAGCGTGGCATATTGACAGACTAGAGAACGAGAAAAGGGCAGGGGTGAGGGGGGAGTAGCTGAATGGGGATGAGGGAGACGAGAGAAGGGGGAGGGGAGGAGAGAGGTGGGCAAAGAGTGAGAGGAAGGGGAGGTGCTTTAGTGCGGTAGGGAGTGGTGCTCCGTCGGGAAGGGAGTGCATTACTGAATGCGGGAAAGGAGCCAGTCGGCGTGATGGGTGAGTGTGCTGCTGTTGGTCAACTGTCCACTTGACCCTGATGACCCTTGGCTGATTGTTTTGCTCTGCTTACGACCACTACCTGCGTAATGACCGCATATGATACATCGCTGTTCTTTCTATTATTGATAGCGTTCCTGTTACTGTTAACACTTCTCGTTACCCTTGTCATTATCAGTATCATTATCACTGTTGACTCTATCGATTGATCAGTCGGTGAAGTGAAACCCGCCGCAATTCTTGTTTTGTGAATACGGACTGACGTGCTTTGATGTCTTTCTTATCATCACTGTTCCAAAATCAACTGCGCTTGTGCAGCTAGGTGTTAGTGATTGCTTTCCGAACTCTGATTTTGACTACTACTCTTCCAGCTAATCCTCTTTGCTTATTTAATTCTTCCTTTCTTATTTTTTAAATAGGCGATTTGCTGCTGTCTTTCCTGAACTCTGTACAGTTATTTGAGCACATTTTACTGATATCTTTCTATAAACTAGTGTTAGTTATTTTCCTTTTATTCTTATTTTCTAAATTCCGCTGTTCTTTTCTCGTTTCTTAGTTATTTTAATTTTTCTTTCAAATGATTTTTTTTTAAAATATTTCGAGTTTTTAGTAGTTGGAAAATAGTCTGAAAATGTTGGTGGTATAGAGGTAACCCTTTTGTATACCGTAAAGATTTTAGAAATGTATATATCTAACTATTACTTTCAAATTATAACCTAAAGCTGAATTATCCGCTACCCGGTATCTCTTTGTGTACCGAAAACTTGGATGAAGTATTGATATGTGGCGGCACTTGTTAACTTGATTCTCACCCTGGCTACAGGAAAGGAACTGGATCGGGTTTCACAAATAAGTTGACCCTTGTTCCCTTCTCTGTTTTTGTATTCGTCATCCGTCTTCTCCGTTGCAATGATGGAGCAGTGTTGTCCATCAGTGTGAACTATGGCGAACTTCTGCCTCCTCCCTCTCGACCCCATAAATTAATCTTTTTTCCTGAGGAGTTCAGATTGTTGGACAACTGGACGACGACTGACTCCCTCTTTTTGCACTTTATTTCCATCACCGGCATCACATTAACAGCTGACCAGCACGATGACCAGAGAGTTGTATTTTCTATTGTTTAAACTTAATCCCTCCATGCGCAACTGTTCAGCACCTCCCCTCCTAAAGTTCTGGATTGAAGTTCCGTTTGTGTTTATCTGAACTGCCCAATGGATGGAATGGTTTGGGTTGTGACTGCTGGGATCGCTAATGCTTGAGCCATCGAGCGTTGTTGTTGTGCCACTGAATGAATGCTTTCTAAGCTGTAGTAACTGAGAGCCTCTTTGCTCCCTTTCCTTTCCTTGCTCCACTCATCACCACCCCTTGTCCTGAGCCTCTCTGCGACCTGATTATATGTGGCCATATGGCCTCTGTGGTATATTCTTTTTTCATCCATACTTGATTCACTGCTTGAAACAGCTCCTGATTTTGTTAGCTCTCCCATGTTGCTCACATCTGTTTCGGTGTTTTTTGGAGTGTTGTAGTTATTATCATCATTGGTGTTCTTAATTATCCCGAGGTTTCCTAGCCTAGAAGGCCAACTTCTAAGTCACAGAGCTTGATGATGCTACGAAAGACGTTTCGTATTAATTATAGATTTTTTTCTTTCAGCTCTTTATCATCCTATCAAGATAATTAAGATATATTCGGGAAATCAATAGCTCTGTGATGGTCAAAATAAATTTATTATGTTCAGCCTTGAGTAAAAAATAAATCAAAAGAACATTAGATATTTATAAAAACAGATGTTAAAATAGATTTTGTGCGAAAAACTTGCTCAGACCTGGAAAAGCTTTTCTGGTGTTTGCTGTGTTGCTATCTGTGTTTTATATCAAAAATTCTCTGTTATATAACATAAAACTCATTTCAGATTTAATAATCCTTCCTTCAACATCAAAACAAGAGCTAAAGCAGTGAAGTTGAAAGTTGGATCCTTTAATCCTAATATTTCTATAATATATCTTAAAATATCTGGTAATTCTATGGAAAATTCTGTTGTTATATCGACTCCGGTGAATGCCACTACAACTGCAATTGTCTCTCGTAAAATGGGAGCTGTAAAACCACTGAAACGTAATGCTCGACGTTGTCTCTTTGGACGCCCGGATCCTCAAGTTGTTGATCAGTGGTTAACAAAAGAGCTAGATGAGATTAGACGCGAGCAGCAGCTCAGATGGAATTTCTTGTTCGGTCCTGAAAATCCGTGTGTATCGACAGTTAGGGATTGGGAATTCAGCCCTGTTCCAGCAGAATCGGTAAGTTATGCTTTTCAGGTCGTAATTCATTTCGTTTCCAAGAGCACATCCACAGACGAGAATAATAGATATATGATATGCTCATTTTATTTCGTTACACGGGATGATCGTTAATTCATCAGCTACAGGTTCCGCAATTCTACCGCAGTTCCTATTATTTATCAAATCGATGCACGCCGTGTGAAGTGGAGAACTGCATACCCTGCAGCAGCAATATAAGTAACAACTGTAGTCTAGATTCTACAGCTACTTCTGTAACATCTGACTGCTCAGATGCAGAAATGCCAGTCCTTCCAACTACCACCGCATCAGGTCTATCGAAGCGCAAGGGACGACTTATAGCTAAGAAGCAGACAAAACTAACGGGTTCGTGTTTGAGGTTCTTCTTCATAACTTGGATTTTCGCCATTTTTAAAACAAAACAAATAATGATGTGGTGATGTCGATTTGTAGAAAGCATCAGAAGGTCATGGGGAGATGGAAGCAGGTGTTTTCATATGCGTATGTATGTTTAGTTTTTTTGAAAATATCTGTTTAACCAAATTCATCGCATTCACGTTAACGGTTAAGGTCCATACTAGCGCAGAATTTATCTTCCTCATGTTTATTATATTTTAAGAGAAGACCGGACACTTCCGTTTTCACAAATATTCCTTCTAGAGGTGAAGTTTTAGTTCGAATTAAAATATCATGTTTTTCAAGTAATTCACTTTCCACCCTTTTATTTGCAGCATTTATGAATGTTGATTCACGTAAGCGGTTGCGCCAGCAGACTAAAAAAGCTCCATCGTCACCAAAATCAATACGTTTGATCGGTCACTGCAGATCGTTCATATAGATTAGTGATTCAGAAAGGTCATAGATCGGCGATAAGAGCATCATTAGTGGAAAAAAAATTCGAAACACTGAGTGATATTAGATTTTGATGATAAACGGTGTTCATTTTTTATGTCTCACGTTGTATGCTGTGGTTTAATGTTTCTGTGATAGTGTTGTATAAGGATTTCTTGTGAGCACGCGGCTGTTACATTCCTAGGTTGGTTAATTTCCTAACGCATTGTTGATTGTTTTAGATGTTTGACAGGTTCCGTGATGTAATCAGTCACAACGCAATAAGCAGCTATTCCAGGTGTCTATGTCTGTCCTTCTACTCTGCACCTTTCATCCAAGAGGTGCATGAGAAGGCACAATAATAGCAGCTGTATCGAACAGAGCTTAAAGCAACCCTAAACAGTTCGTTTCCTGATGATGTTGATAAATTTTTATAACATTATCATTCCCGATCGCTGGGAAAGTACTCAACACATCCGCATGTTTTCATTTCATCTTTCATTGAATTGTATGTTTGTGGTCGAGTTGCCAAAATGTGTGAATTACTCTTATAAAGAGTACATTTAACACTGCACATAGTTCTCTTTGTATTAGATTATTTTTACTCTTTAGAACTTCTGAATATTTGTACTATTAAAATTTCTTGTTATTCTATAGGTTGTGATTGTAAAATACTGTGGGATCCTAGAGGGTTTGAAGTTTAATGATTGCTAGCTGTAATTATCCCATTGTGCTTTAGTAAAATCGTCTTTTCAATGCAGTTTGTGAGTAGCAGATCTACTTCATTTTCATGACAAAAATTCAGCTGTTAGAAAGTCTGCAAATTAATCTGACATCAAGCCTTTCTTCGGCAGGGTCATGAAAACGTCTGAACAAAACACGACCTCACAGTGGAAGATGAAGCTGTTAATAGCCCAAACCTGGTACAAATCATTATTGTAGAGAGAGCATTGGTACGAGATGGAGGTGTGTTGGAAAATTGAAAAGTGAATATTCTTTCGTAGAGATGAGTGAAGTTTGGGGAACTTGCTAGAGGTTATGGTGGTGATACTTTACAACAACACACGATGTTTGTGAACCTTCAAATGAGAATATCTTCGTGACAATAAAAGGATTAGGGAGGTCAACGGTCAAGGTAATCTGTGCAGGTCTCTTTTATCAACTGCCTGGGAAGTGGTTTACTGTAAAGTTCCTTCTTCCTTGTATGATGTACACAATATCTGGAAATCTAACTACCTTTAATTTACTGTATTTTAGTTAAGATTTGATTTGTTCAGGTCTTTTTCTTTCATTCTAAAAAAATCCTCGTAAAAGAAAGAAAGGCCTTATTGGCATATTTTGAAAGAGATGATAGTACCATCTAGAATGACCCAGTTGTAGTATGAAAGCCCTCTCTCTATTAATGCCAAGATAACATGTAAAAACTATTTAAAGATCTTTTTTTCCAAAATGTCCATCAACTATTGTTACAGCGACGACTATCTACCTCTCCCTTATTGGTAGTAATAATATTCTTCGTAACAATTTAACTAAAAAATGAACAGAGGACAATTATCATCACATCAGCAGCCAGCGTTCAGTTCACTTCAGAATGGGAACATTCAAAGGGTCATTTCTCTCAGTGATGTCAAATTATCAACCATCTTGCATAATGGAACCCTTCCGAACTAAACACTTCTTTAACTGTGATTCGAATTGTTATCCTCATCAGTATCTAATCCAATCAATCCATCATGTACTGACAATTTTCGTTTCCTAGAAGTTATCACCTCATCCATCCTTCTGTACATTGACACATTTGTACATCCGAAGGGCATCTCTAATTCTAGTGAGTGAGAAGAGTTGGAGAAGTACATGGAATGTAGTTAATTAACAGAAGTGCTACTTACTACCAGTATATTCTACTGGAAAGGAAATATTTAATTGAAGTAGATGAAATGAAATTCATATGAGTGATTTTAGTGTCGCTAATTCATTCGTGACCAGCAATGGAATTGTAGCCATAAAGTCTGAAGATGAAAAGTGAATGTGCCATTTGAATGTTTGCACAGTTTCGTCTCATGAATTTATTATCATCATGCATGCTATCCCAGTAAAAAAGCTTGTTTTAATCAGCTTATCATAAGATCAGAGCGCTATTTCAACATTAACCAAGTGATTGTTCGAGAGATCTCGGGTACGGAAAATGAACCCAAATTTCGAGATATGCCTAAAGGTTGGCTCAATCATATGAAGAATGGCGAAAGGTAACGAAGAAGCAGCCAAGCGTTCCATCCTCATTTTGTTATGATTAATTATCGAGTAAAAATGAATAATTAGTGGTAAATAGCGGCAACATAACAGGACTTCCAAAGGCCTGGAGGCAAATGTGTACCGCAAATTGGATTTGTCCTCAAGGTTAATTACTGAGCGGCATATAAGCAAACTGAAGGTTAGAGGGTAGAGAAAGAGATAAGAGGGAGGTGGTTTCCATAACATATCAGCTATCATATCAGTAAACGTGTGAAGTTTTTGCTCCTTCAGATTGGCAGCATTTTTTTGGTAATGGTATTGAGCTGAGTGAGGAATAAGGAATAAAATGGCTGCCTTCTCGTGCATATTATTTTAGTCATCGGGGCGCCCAACAACGCTTTGAGAATGAAGACGGCAAAAAGGTGAATAGATGAATAAGGAAGACTGATTCAGAGCAGATAGCAAATGATAAGCTTCATGATAAGCATCAGCCAAGGAAGGGAAGAAGAGTTTGAATTGGAGAGTGAGCAGAACTGGATCGTGGATGCTGAATGAGGCCAGGTATTGTCATGTCATATCCAATAGCAATAAATGGATGGAATGGCGAAAGAAAGAGAAAATGAACGAGAGGATGGCTGTTTCTTGAGGATTCTGTTGATGAGGAAGAAGAAAGATCGTCGTGTGTGAAGGAATAAAAAATAAAAGGCATGCAGTTGGTTTGCTTTTTTCAGGATGAATAGCGAAAAGAATTATTTACATAGAAGGAGGTGCCCCTCAACAGAAAAGCTTCTATTAAGCAACATCAAAGGAGCCGCTTTCAATAGGTACCGTTGGCAGGTTTCGAGATTTCTTGGCTTTTTTCATTCCCTGTTCCATGTAGATGAGTCAGCAGACACATTCTTCATCCCTCAGCATGGCAAAAAGGAACTATCGACAGATGGGTCAGGGGTCAAGCTCAGTACTGCACCACATCTGTACTAGAATGCAGTTGAAGTTTTTTTTCTTCTTGCCACAAAAAAGAAATAAACAAAAATTGGCACTTAGTGTTCTTATTGAGTCCGAACTTTTCCTTCTTATTCAAATAGACAATAATCCAGGATAGTTCATTTAAAATACATCTTATTTTTCTTTAACGCTCTAAAATCTGTGAGGCTTAATGTGAGCCATTTTTCTGGACTGTCTGATTCGCATTAAAAGAAAGGAGCAGTCAGCAATAGCTCATTAAACATTAACCAGGTATGCTCATTAACAAGGTTAGGTTTCATTAATAATACATCCTCTCTACACTACAGTCTTCTTTTATCTAACCCGCTAAATTCAATGCTAAGCTACTGTACATTATGGTTAGCGCCTTCTACTATTTTATACAGCTCATTAATTACATGCTATCTTTAATAAACACACCTTTTTCCGTTTCCGCACATTTATCATTTTTACAAACATCACTATCATCGGGTTCTTAGCCTCCGCACTGATAACATAATTTCAGACTAGCTGAGATAACTGATGGTCAGCTATCAACGAGCTGAATGTTAGTACTACACATGGTAGTTTTGTATTTAATGAATTATTACCAGCGCGATGCTCTATTGAGCAATTTGAATGGGGAGAAAATTGGATTAGAATTAGGTCAACCACATTTAAATTTAACAGAATTTGGAGATGATCTACGATTTCAGTAATTAACTGGACAAGTGACGCAACATTTATTAATTCCAGAGTTGCAATTTACCCCACTGGGAAATGTGTAGATATTACATCAAATTTTTAAATTTAACATTAGCATTATTTAAATTTGCATCCTTTCAAAACAATTAAAAGAAATTAATGCAATATATTTAGGAGTTTAAAAATTCTCGCAGTCAGCATATCTTTTTTTTCTTTTCAATTTCAAAGTGGAAATGTTAAGCCTTGATGACAAATAGTGACTGATAGAAGTTAATGATGGCGGTAGCAGTTTTATTTATAAATGATGCGGTGATGCGGCGATAGTACTTAAGTGAGAAGCGAACTTCTTTGATTGATGGTTCATTTGAAAATGTAAATTTTCTGGCAGTAATTTAAAACGAGTCTTCTTTTGTAACCGCTAATCATCCAGAGAAAGAAAGTTCCAAAGACTCACTCTTTTAAACAATTCACCGCTTTACACTTCAATAGATTTATACAATACAATGACCGATAGATGATGATAAAAAAGAAGGGAAAAAAATTTTGCGGTAGATCGTTAGTGAATGAATCTTTGATATGCGATATGCATAACGTATGATGGCGCTTCTTTTCTTTCAACTTTTTTTTTTCTGATCAAATTTATCAGAGAAACAATTTTCATATTTAATATTTCGAACCAAAATAGGAAAGTCAGGGTCATTGGAAATTAAATAAATTTAAGACAAATTTTCGAGTTAAATTAACATGACTTGTTTAAATTTAAATCACAACTTTATTTTCTTTCTGAAAAAATCTCTTCATTTGAGGATTGTAGAAGTTCTGAAAATTGTGTTTAATTTCGGTTTTTTTTTTCTGCTGTAATTCGAACAAGTTCTATGTCGTCTCTTTAACAATTCATTTATTTGAAAATGTTTAACAAAACCAAAGAGTAATGAAAAATAACGAAAAACCAGTTTATGAGACTAAGGGGTAGTCGTTAAAATGAAATAATTAAGGTTTACAAGAAATCCCCAGAAGTTAAATGTATTGAATTGAATTAACCAAAAATTGAAATTCGAGGAAATCTGGGCAGTCAAGCTCTTTCCTCTTCGAAAAAGAAAAAAATACCTTGAACATTCTAATTAATACACTTTGAAGTGATATACGAGACAGAGATAAATGATTTATCAGTTATCGCAGTGCAGAAAGAAGAACCTAGAAATAGAACTGAAGTGCTTTCTTCTGTAATTAATGACTAATTTCCAAAAATAATCAGGAGCATATTTTCTGCACAGCACAGTGGATGTATAGCAGATCGGATGAAACTCTTATATGCAATCATATGTGTTACCACAAATGAGTTAATATTATTGTTTGGAATGGGTAATTAAAAATTAATTTGGATGAAATGGACGAATTATTACTGCGTAGTTGTATTAAAAATCCATCGCCATTTCACCGCAATCTGATTTTGGTAGAGGTCATACGAAATAGACCTTTCCTTACCGTAAATCTGTCTTCGCCCCTTGTGACCTCAAAATGAGGCCATACTTCCCTCTTTTGAAACCACAAATAATATAACACTAACTTTAATCAATCCTATTATTCCCTTCCTTCTACATTCTAATTATTGTAATTCGCGCACAATGTAAAAATTCCACGGATACATCTGTGAACCAAATCCTTAAATTCACACTTTTGTACAAACGTTTAATTTTTTTTTCGATAATTAAGACATCCCGCAGTGGTCCGTCAATGATGCATGAATTGTAGGCCAATGGTCACTTGGGACAATGTCAGACCGTCCTCTTTCCCATCCAGCCGAGCTTCTCAATAATTTGTTCCCATTATCATTAACAAAAGGAGCATAGAATAGACTCATTGTATATCGAATTACCAACATTAATGTTTAGAATTTGGAGAAAAAAGACTGTCGTATTTTTATTATTTTTGGATTTCTGAAGTCTACCAAAAAAAAAAAAAATCTACAACAGTTAAAATTTAATTTCAAAAGAACTTGCTTCGACAATCTCTACACCTTCTAAATAAGTCAGAAAGTCACGAAATAAAAAACCTTAATGCAAAAAGCCAGACTGATCAAAAATGCCTTAAGTGATAAAAGCAAAAGATCAGCGGAAATCCTTTGAGGATATGTACAGCAGAGACGAGAGTTTTTTCATTTCTAGAGCCACTGAAGGATCATTTTCATAGCAACTGTACTGACATATATCATCACATTTAGCCCATTGTAAAATTTGTTTGTAACGAGCTCAAATGGAAAAAAAAGGAGACAACGCCTGATGAAATTGGTTGATTTAGGGCTTAGGTCAACACATGACCCCGGGGGATGCAACAGAGACAAAGTTTAGCCTTTAGCTTCACAATCAATCCAAATAATCATAAATATAATGGAAGATTAGCGCCTAATTATACCACTCACATTTCCTGCTGCAATAAAACACCGAAAAACTACAGATCAACCATTACAATATCGAATGCTGGGAAACTAATTTATCTGGAAACAACAGTAAAAAGGAAGTAAAAACTAGAAAATAAAAAAAATAACAGTGTAGGCATATTCTACATTATGACACCACTACTACCGGAATCAAATTTTTTGAAGGCTAAAAAAGATTTGGCTTTTCTGCCTTACGTACTTCTAGGCTTGATTCCACTTACTCTAGGACATGAAATAATGATATTGGCACTACCATAACAAGATAATATGCAGCAATAATATATAGCATCAATATTTATAGGGGTACCTATCCGGGAAAATACAGCAGTACATTGATATAGCTGTGAGATTGAAGATAACACTTGGCTCAAAGCTCATTTCGCTTTTATGAATTAAAATTAAGGAAGAAAGAAAACTAAAAGGAGCAATGATTTTCTTTTTAAAGTTTTAAAGCTATTTAACAACATTTTAATTCGATAATCAATTACAGTCGATAACAGTGACCCTACCCAACAAATGCTAGCAAACTATTCCCTGACTGGCCAAGATGAATTGGACTAATACGTAAGAAATTATGGTATTGAGATGCTTTGTATACGGTATGCATCGTCGGCTATTGGTGGCTAAATTTTCGAATAAGAGACATGAGTGAAGGGAGCAGTGACATGAGAAGTTCGAGTGCTAGCCAAGTACTTGGTGCCAAGTTACTGGACCAGTCCTGGCCGGACATAACGAATTAATCCATATTAATTTCCGTAACAACGCCTCCATCTATCGTCACGACAATTTGAATGTGGGGTTACGATGGGCTTCGCGCCATTTTTCTATTTGGCAATATTTCAACTGCCGCACTGTTCGATTGTTTTCGTACAGATTGTAGGGGTATGAATAGGTTGTGTAGTGTTTTGAGAGAAGCAGGGGTTGATAAGATGTGAGGGTGAGTATTGGTCATAGAGTGAGGGAAAGAGAAGATAAGGTGTGATTGTAGGAGAGAGGGAAACGAAAGTGGGATAAGAAAAGATATGCGAGTGAGGATATGCGTGAAGAAGAATATCGCCGATATTGAAGGATAATGTGGAGAAAAGTGCAGTTAAAGTGATGAAGAGTGATGTGGAAAGGAGAGAGTGTGATGGTAGATTGAGGGAGTATGGGGGTGAGAGAGTGTGAGAAGGGAAGGAGACATAGTGTTTGGTTGGCTTCTGCAACTGAGACTAGCACCGATTTATGGCCGTTCATTTGCTGCTGGTTGGGTTGGTGGCTTGGGGAAGGGACTATTTCGAACTGATTTAGCTCAGTCTAGCGAGGGACTAGGAATGACTGATTGCTTTGGCGATTCCTGGTTGGGAAGGAGAGAAGTGCAAGTAGTCGTCATGGGGCCACTTGGTCTAGAACTTTCCAAGTACCGAGCCTTGCTCCGAGAGCTGGCATGTCACTGTCCCATTTCCACAATTTCTCTTACCGGAATAACTCACATTTCCGTCATGTGATGTTTACTTTTCCCGCTATCGTTTTCCTGACGCGCCTTGTTTGCTTATTTGCATGTAAATTTCAGAAGCAGAAAGATATCTTCATCTCTGTATATGTCCAATTAAAAGTTGCACTCTAAATTTTGGACCTTCTAATTTGACAGACAAACGACTGGAACTGCAGAGCTGGAAGTCAAGGTGCTATATTTTTGATTTTGATGTTTTAGATGCCTTGAATTATTACGAGAATTTTCAGTTACAGGATTCAAATTCATTGGCGTTTTCTTTTTTATTTACGAATCCTTCCTGTTTTTTAAATTCAGTTTGTTGTTAGACAAGGCCGTGCTAAACGATGCACACTCGAAGCAGGCGTGTATCACGATGCTTATTTGGTAAACCAGATCATGATGAACTGGAAAAGTGGCTAACGAAGGAACTTGAAGCTATTCAAACAGAGCGGGTATGATGATGCGTTTGAATTATCTTACATCTCGATCGAATTTTGCTGCATTTCTTTTCGGAAAAAAAATCACTTTTTTTGCAGGAGAAGGGATATGGTTTCGACTTTAAAAACGATCAGCCCATTCCTAGCACTGCATATGTCGTTGAAGCAGTTCCTGAAAATGAGGTGATTCATCATTCATTCAGTTTTTTACGAATTCATTTTAAAGGCATTTAAGGGAAATTAAAGAAAACAGTGGAATAAACCTTTACCTTTTAATTTATAGGTTCCACTTTTCTATCGAACAGTTTATTATCCATCGAAGGAACGTAGTAAGAAGCAATGCATGTCGCAATTAGCACTTGCTGTTGATTGCGTGGACCAAAAACCTGAAGGAAGCAGCGATGTAGTCGCATACCATACACGAAGTCGTGATGCACCTTCTGCAAAAGCAGTTACGAAAGTGGTATTGAATGCTCCTCTTAAACTTTAATTAACACTAATTAGAACAAAAGAGTGGTCTCAGTGGCATTTAATATTTTTTATTCGACGATTTAAACGACTTCAGAATTCGATTCCTCCGTTGGTTTCGAAAGGTCGCGTTAAGGTGGCTTCGCAGCCTCGAGGTAGTACTAAGGCTCAACGACCGTCACCACTGAAAACACGTAATCCTCGCAAAATTTCATATAAATGTGGTTTTCGTAAAACAATGAAGCAGTCGTTGTTGACGAGTAAGTATTAATTGATTAACCTTGTACTTTCAAATTCTTCATTCTATTTTTTTTAGTCAGCATTCATTTCCATGAATTTGCAGAACTAAAAGTTAAATTCTGGGAAATTCTGGAAAGAAAATTGCTGCTAAAAGTTAAAGTTTCAAGAAAAATTTCTATGGGAATTGATGACTTTCCTAATAAAATAGCAAATTTTAAACAGGTGCTAACACCTGTTCTCTTTTATGGTTTTTTTTCCGTTGCAATATTAAACAGGATACAATAGTGTGATAAATGGACATAACCTTCTTCTGCTACTTGGTAGTACCTCTTAGATAGCTTATACAATCAATTTTACTGCAATAAGCTGTTCCTTATGATTGAATATCTTGACACCAAGAAAATCTATGCATACTTTGACTTTGACTTGAGCAGTTGTTTCACCCAAGTCATTTTACCTGCTATGTGGTTTAAAGGGACCATTTCGAAACCAAGTCTTAATGGCTAATAATAAAGAGGAGGAAGGGAGATACGATTAGATGAGACTAAGACAGGATAATCCACATGAGAAGTGTAGGGGTCACTGACAATATACTAAGTTTAGCAACTATAATTTTTTGCATCTATGCACCGAGAAGATGTGAATCTATTTAATTCTTTGTTGAAAGATGTAAATAATTTATTTTCCTACAAAAACTTTTCAAACTATCGATACGTCTTACCATACTAAAATTCAATTTTTCCAAAATATTTTTAGGCTAATTTTTCTAGAAACAATGTATTGTAAAGTTCTATCTAAATTAATAATTTCAAAATCAAATCTCTCTAATAATTAGAAATATTCTCTGCTTCATTCTTCCAAAGGTAAATGAAAATTAATTGCTTTGTTAATTTGAAACATGAGAAGGCTTCTAGGCAGTTAGAAATTTGAGTTCGATATTTAGTAGATGTAAGAGAGAGGAATGAAATTTCATTTTTTAAAGAAGTTTCTGGTTTACTGTTCACTTCAAATCATGTAAAAGATCTTTACGAATGGAAATAATTAAAAAGAAAATTTTCGATAAACTTACTTCTGCTAGTTCTGTTTTGATAATCTCTCTCTCTACTGGCTCTTACGCTCCCTCATTTACAAGCTTGTATTACGTCGATAACGTAATGAAAATTTTTAATGGAATTTCTAGAATTTCTATTTTTTTGATACTTCATGAACGATATTATTTACGTTTATGGTAAATGGATAACTGTAGAAAAAGCGGATTATGAAAAGTAAAGAAACACCAGAAAGGGCAAATGCGAACAAGATCTTGTCTTACCCTATTGTACAAATGTCCACATACAAAAGACTATTGTGGCTGACCGCTGGCGACCTTTCCACTATTGATTTTCTTTTTGTTTGCTTCATGGATCCTACTGTAGTTAAAAAGAAGTGAACTTGAATTAGGTAAGAATATAAGAATAGAGGGAATGAAAGTAGTAGGGGAAGTGCAAGCATTTTTTTTTTTTTTTTTGCCTGTTTTTGATTTAAACATCGGTCGAAAGGAAGAGTGAGATTTCTGAGAGTGATGTAATTTGCACTTTTATAGCAACGATTTCCCAGTTTTCTTTTAATTATCAAATTCCATTTGATTCGTCTATTTTGAATAATGCAATATTAAAATGCTTTCCTGAAATGCTAATGAAATCCCAACACTTTCAGATTACCTTCCGGTTGTAAGGAAACGTCGTTCTCTTACCCGGTCAGAATGCAGCGAATCACCAAAGTCGGCTCATGATAGTCCTGTACGGACAGATTGTTTGGGCACCAAAGCCCTCAACTCCAATACCACTGGTGCTTTATTTTTCATTATATGTTAGAAAACAAATGGAGAGGGGAATTCTTTGCTGATACGAATTCTGTCCATGACGTGTACTTTTGCAATCAGCAGGGATACCTGGATAATACTAAAAGTTCTTTTTGTCGGTATTTAAATAGAAATATGCAATTCCCGTCCAAATGAATACCTCCATTTATCCAGTCATGCATGAATCTAGTTTCCCTTTCTTCAAAAACAGAGGCATCATTAATTCTAGTGTAGCATTTTCCGCTTGAATAAATGGTACATTTTCGATATTTGTCACTTTTGAATGTTTTAAGAGTTCTGGGAATATTTTTTTCTCTTCAGGTGTTAGGACTCGGCAAAGTCGAAGATGTGAAAATCTACCGTCGAGAAGCTTACGGTCTACATTATAATGTAAGCTTATTTAAAAAAAAAAATTGCTTCTTCATTCATTTGTTATAAATACTTCTGCTTTTGTTATCGTAGAAGACAAACATTCTCTCGCCATATGCTTTGTTATATGTTTTCTTAAAAATTTTTTCCATATTTTTCAAAAGGATCAAATCATTGATATAATGGTAATCGCTCTGATGACATAAGGGAATATTATAGAGTCCATCTCAATCTCCTCCCAACAAGTAATTCAAGGAAAAAGATTTTTGGGGTCTTAAATTATTTGTTAGGATATTTGGGCTTGAAATATTTCCATATAATTCGCTTCTATTGAAACTTTTCACTTTTAAAAACTGGGAAACAAATCTAATTTCATTTCCTTTTTGAGTAAATTGTCTTCCTTTTTTTTTATTGGGAGATGCCTTTTTTTTTCCTAAGGCAAAAGTTGTAACTTTGGACCAATTCGATTCAGTCATCTACAGGATAGGTTTTATAAAAATTTTACACTTTCTAATTTTAAAAGCAGAATATCCAACCGTACAACGGCAGAAGATTATTTTTATCGCTTTAATATAAGTTTCGCATAAAATAAGAAGGAATTGTGTTTAAAGTATGAGGAGGGAGGATATCTAAAATTTTGGGGACATGAGCGCGAAGAGTTTGCTTCATAATTTATGGTAGGAATGAACATAATGAATTGAACTGATTACTATATTCCTGTTATTGTGTATTACATGTTGAAATCAAAAAGAAGTTTTAGCAATACTTTTTTGCGACAAAATGATATCATTCGTTAGCCTCGTTGCTGTCAGGTTTTTTCTGTGGCCTTCCTTCTTGCGTTCTCTTTTGTGGTCAGAAAATTGCATTTTTTTATTACTTTTTCCATCAAAAATAGTTACATATTTCTCATATTTAAGAAGCTTCGAGTGAATAAATTTTCACGGGAGTATTCCATTTCATGCCGAAAATAGTTTGAAGAATTCATGGCATTTTTGGGATTGTCTCTGTAGTTGTTTTTGAACATAAATTTTATCAACATCTAAAACTGTTAGTAATTATTTTCAACAAATGAATTATGTTTAAGCAATGGAATTTTTGATAAGCTACACGAACTGTATATAATCTTAGGTAATATAAGATTAGCTCTTATTATATATATACTGCATTACTTATTGAGTATACGATTCCAATACTGTCGATGATCTTGTCTTGTAGGAGTTATGCATGCTGCGAACTTAGTGTCAACCCCTTTGTTACGTATATAATTAAATCCAGATACTAATTCCTCTCAAGGAATTGGTAACTAAACAAAGTCCCAGTCAAGAATTATAACGATCTTCTCAGGATTTTTTTTTTCGTTGTTCATATACTCATTTAGAAAAATTGATAAGTTTTGAATACAGGTAGACAATGAAAGAGTGATGTGAGCAGTCCCATTCATCCATAAGTTGTGAGGGTAATAATAGCCTAATGTTGTCACCTTAGTGAGGTAATGGTGGCCTGCTGCTGTCACCATAATGTCACGGAGCAGGTCATGTAGTATAGCACGACAGATGGTTCAGTAATGGTTGTGTACTGCTATTATAATCTATATTACTATAGTGCACTATCCTGCTATTATCTTGTCTAAATTTCAAATTTTTGAAATGTTCTTTCGCAATAGTTCCAGTTAATCAGCATTAATATCCGTTAATCACCGTTGAAATATAAATTCCGGAAACCATTAATGTAGTATGAAATGAATGTGTAGCAGATGCATGGTGTGACAATTATACATCACACTCGTTGCTCATTTATTTGATTTATTATTTGAAAAGAACTAATTTGACCAAAGATATCGTCTTTTTTTCTTCAAAAGTTTAAAAAAGAAAGAAATATCTGACTTGGTGTTTGTCCGAAACTTATTAATTAGTTTTGTTTGGAAAAATTAGTTTTATTTGGGAAATGTTTCGGGAATTAGAATCAGTGCTTTTATTTTTACATAATATTAGATTTAATCAAAAAACTTGCAGCGGCAAAGCAACAAAAAATGTAGTTAATAATGATATGATGTTGTGGTTCTCAAATAATGGATAACTTATAGCAATAACATAATAATTCTTATTGGTGTTAATGTTATTACCATTCTTACACGCTACTTTTTGTCCATTATAGTAGAAAGTTGGATAATAAAGTTCCACTTGCAAAATATTAATCAGATAGCAACTAGTTTTAACTTTGGCCTGTAGAAAAACCACTCTTCAGGATATGTGCTGGAAGAGTGGTTTTATATATATATATATATATATATATATAAAATTATATATATATATATATATATAATTCAGTGATTCAGTGGGGTAATTGGTTGGTAAGGGAAAGTGGGAAAGAGGATAAAAGATTACTGGTGGCATGATGTGACAGCTCATACCATGTAATTATTTTCTAAAAATTTGAATTTTGTTTGGGATTGAGTTAAGATGCTCTGAACTGATAAATACTCTTTGTTTAGGGTAGGAGTTATGGGAACTGTTGAAGTTTGAGAGCAACACTGCTTGTCACGCATATGAATGAATAGTAACGTGAAAGATAGTAGGGCTATATTCTCGCCAAAGTACTACTTTCCATATTTTGTATCTTTGGTAGGTATATTACCAATCTATCCTATCTTCGAAAAGAAAGAAAAAATTTTTTGTCTCAAACATACCCTATTGGCACAGTAGTGCGTTAGTTAGCTACCGGAAAAAAAATAGCCGATTGATTTTTTTATCGCATTTATGCTAGTACCAAAATAAAGCTGAATTACTGAACCGAGACTTAGTAGGAAATTTTGGACTATGTGCTGAAATCTGATGCGAAATCCAAAAGCTGCGAATGTATTAATAGCTTTTACAGTAACTGAAATTTAAAAATTCAAGAGAGGCTAATAGGAATGAGATATATTGTTTTGGTAACAGGTTCACATTAATCATTTATTAAGTTGTCTGCTAGATAGGCTCGATATTCGGGATATTCTCTGCTTCTTAGATTTAGTTGCATGTTGAGGCATTTCTGGAATGTTTGATATCGAATAAATTAGTTCTTGAAAACATTAACATGTACAACTAATTAAATTATATCTGTATTTCTGACAGTTTGTTATCGGTGTAGCCGACTTTGGTTTGATTGATTTGTAGGAAAATTCAAGGCTGTCTGGTTACTTTTACCGGATTTTGGAAATGTTGGCTACAAGGGAGATGAAGGCGATTTACCGACGACTCCTTGATCAGTTGTTTAGTCGGCAAACCGTCACAAGGCGGTGAATGTCTGTAACTAAATTGTGCAGCTTTTCCGAGTGGTTCTGTTACAATTTCACCAAATAAATCATCCAGAAGTTGTCAGAATGGAGCTTGGAGATAATGTTGGGCAAGAGCTGGTTGCATCCAATAATTAATTACAATTTGGAATTCATTCGTTGGGAGGATGGTATATGGAAATAAACGATTTTTCTGGACAAGAACTCCCTTAATGTTAATGTTATCAAAAAAAAAAAAAAATGATATGGCTTCGAATAATCACTATTGCGTAATATATAGGATATCTTATCACTGTTTGGTTTAGGGTTACTAACATTTCAAATCCATTTCTCTTATCAGTAAATATAAAACGACAGTCTTGATATCAGGTAGGTTTTTCTCGGCGCTCAAGTTTGTTGACTCAGGCTTTTCTTTAGCGGCGTTTAATACGAATTGAATTTTTATATTAGCTGTTAGAAAAAAACTTTCCTCGTTGAAAAACAGAATAGAATACTCTTAAATGAAGAATAAAATTGGAACTTTAACAATTCAACCGTTAAAGACGGAAAAGCATAGGAGTGGCATTTGAAAGTATATTCCAGGGGAAGGAGTGGAAGAGTTCAAAAAGTGAAGGTCATTGGTAAATCTCGGTTAATGATGATGCGAAAAGCACATCGTGATGCAACTTTGTTTTAACCGATAAGAGACGTTTATGATGCAACTTAACTTTTTATGGTAATGACATATGTGTTTGAAGAATGGGTCAGATAATGATGAAGAATTCAGACTTTGCTTAATTTGATTTATCACACAAAACGATGGATCTGTTCAAAAATATTATTTCAGTAAACTTTCTAAAAATTCGTAGAGGATGAGAAAAAATTTACATTTTGTATTGCATTAGTGTTCCATATTCCTTAAAGTCTTTTTCAGTACACTTCGAATCAGTGGCGGCAATTTTCATGAATTAGAAAACGCTGGATTGGGATGCTCTTTATTAATCGTTTTCGTGCAGTTAGAAATTAAAGGATAATGCTGTGCGTGAAGTGCCTGTGCCTATTTTCTATTTATGATTTAAATCAAGAAAGAAATAGAGAAGACGGGATGGATAATGCTAAAACGAAGTTCGTAAGAAGTTATCCGAAAAGTGTCGATGTATAAGAGTCCGTTTCGTTCAAATTCGTTCCTTTACAGGCATTTTGTTTATTTAATTTGAATTTATACTATGAATATATATACATGATATGCGATCTCTCCGACCATTCTCCTGGTATGCAGTTTAAACTATATCTTCATTACGACACTTTTTAGGCCTATTTTTGGCCTATTTGAAGCATAACCTTTCGCAGTTTCAAGCATCTTTCATTTTCATTGAGGATTTTCTAATTTTTTAAAATGTTTTTCTTTTTTTTCAATAAAGTTTATCAAGTGTTTTTATGGTAGTATTCGCTAGGTATACATTGCAAATACACATTTTGCATAGTTGTATCTGGTTAGTTAATTTTTCTCATTTTGCTTTGTTCCTGTAATAATGGTATGCTTAATCAGTGCCTTTCTTGAAAGGAAGAACTAAAATCCAGGAACGTTGTCGTCATCTTGCCTTCTTTGCCCATTCCATTTGATTCGCATCAAATTTTCACAGCAATGCTTTCATTGCATTCATTATTCTTCCGCTTTCAATTTCCTTTTTTGTTTCGTTTTGTTCATTCCTTTTTGCAAAATTTCGATTTCAATTTTTCCCATTCTACTGTTTCTCCGGTTGTTCTGTTATTGTTGAACATCGAAAATAAAACACATTGTTGAATCGGTTTCAATTGTATTAAAATTTACATATCATAAGAAAAAAGGATTAATTTCCATCTTTGGCATAAATTTCAATTTTAGAATAGTTTGAGGAAGAGGTGGCTTTACTAACCACAGATTTTTGAAAGAAATAATTTGGAAGGAGGAGGGCTGTATTTTGAACTAAGGTATGAATTTGGAACAGAATACTGAAACTGTGTCTGAATTTCTGATATCATTGTGGAGAGACAGTTAAAATTTTAGATCAGAATCTGCAGTGTGCGAATAAAAAGACATGGATGAAAGTTCTGCTTCGAATTCTTTAAACGATGAGGTAGATGAAGAGTAAAGGATGGGGTTTGAATTTTCCGTGAGATTTTATGGGAAATAAGAAAAGAGGTGTTTGGGAGATACAGTGCTCCGTTCCCAACGGATTTTGGTTCCTATTTGTGAAGCCGATCTAGTGATATTTTACGAGACAAGCCGGTAAAGTAGAAGCTGTTAGTAACATACAAGTAGTTGAAATAGGCTTAGTAGTCTAGTGTGATACTTGAATTTGTTTTCTAAGAGCAGTGAAGTGTATCATTCACTTCTCGGAATTTTCCATTTGAAGTTTTGGAAAATTACAGAATTGAACGGTAAGGATTCGTGGAAAACATTCCTTACGATTTTTTCATTTGCGTGGTCAACTATGGAATAAATTGTACAGCTATAAAGGAAAGAACTTTTTACTGATAATTTCTAAATAGTGACGAGTCCATTGGGTTTTAAAACTCAAAGTAGATCTTTCGTGATTGTGCTAAGTTGTCCTTGGAAATAATTGCAGTTTCGTATTCTCCCAAACCTTAAATGAAACGGAAAGTTGAAGAAATGATCGGAACGGTTTGATTACATGAAATGAGAAAGGAGTTCATTTTTCGATATATGGAAATCGTTCATTGATCACTACTAATTAGTGTGCAAGAATTAGCACTAATTAGAATGGGAACATGTAAGTTTCATATGTTGTTGAACAGCAATTCAACATGATTGATCGTCTTCCACTAAATTCTCAAAAAGAAGCGTAGAATGCTGGGGGGGACAATTCTGGTTGGTATTTGTGTTTTTTTTTTTGTATAGAAATAAAAATTTCTCGAAAAAAAAAAAAAAAAACAGAAGTAAGAAAATATAAGTATGGGGAACAGAAGTTTCAAAACATTCAGAGTTATTTCGTATCAATAATTGGGATTGTTGGATATTAAGAAGAAGGTCTAAATTCTCTCTCAAGTATTTGAAATTACTACGGCGATGAAAATTATATCAAATTCTTGGAGTGGGAGGAATTCTTGTCCAATGTAATAAATCATTTTGCTATCTTGAAATGTTTTCCTCTATCCATTTAACGGGACACCAACATTTGACCAGTATGACCTTGTTTAAATTACCTTTCTGACTGACAACTTCATTAATATAAATCGACCAATAAATTTCTTGTTCCCAAAGAAATTACTTGAAAATTCATTTGAAACAAGGAACCAAAAGAATCGAGATAGACAGAAACTAAAAACTAAAAAAATAGAATGGATTTCATTTAAAATACAATAAAATTAAATTGTGCTTATAATATCTATTAATTGCTGCCGCTGCTATTATGTCATCACTATTCGCTTCTTATTACCACTATTTCTGATAAATTATTACTTTTTTTTACAATTAAGTTGATAAATGGTAAAAATATCGACGATTAATAACTGGGGGAACAGGTGGATCGGTGGAGGAAATTTTTAAATCCAGCATTTTTTCATTCATTTAGTGGGAGAAGTGAAACAATTGAAATAACATGAAGAGAGCAGGAAAACTGAAAAAATTCTTTAGAATTTACCTATCATGGCATATGATCGATTTGATTAGTTATCGATGTTGGTGCCACTAATTCTTATTACAGGTGAGCTTTTTTTAGAGATGCGCAACATGTTTGTCAAAATTTCCTTCTAACCTGTCATCAGTGTTATTGGTAATGAAGTATTTAATGTAAAATTATCAAAATGTTAGGATTTGAACCAGTCCCATTAAGCATTTCGTCGAGAATCTCGAAGTGCAGAAATATTTTCCAGATGTGACGGAGTCAAATTCCAGCTTATTATGGGCAAATAAAATGAAAAAAAGCTTATTCATGAGTAGGAGTCTGGGTAGGCTAAATTCTAAACGCTTCAATGTTCTATATCAGTCCATAGAACTAGTCACTTATTTTATTCCTCTATAAATCTAAGACATTTTTGCTTCTCACATTCGAAAGATGAAAAAATAACTTCCAATTCATCAATCACATCATTGGAGCGCAAGAAATTTCGGACATGATTTGGCTTAATTGGACAGCCAGTAAGATAATGGCACCATTTTGCATATCAGTTCGGGATGCATTCTTTCTTTTCAACTCTTCTTTATTCGAATTCTCATGAATAAAAGGTTTCAAAAATTTGAATACCTGAAAAAGTTTGCAAGTTTTTTTAATCTTGGAGCCGTCTTTGTCAGCTTAAGTGTAGACATTTATCGTTTTTGTCCTCAGCAGATTAATTTCGGAAAACTAATTTTTTCTCAGTCTTATGATAAAAAGTTTCAGTTCAATGAAGTGGTCTTTTAAACTTCTTAAGTTTTCTTGAATACGTTCAATTCTCTTTTATTTGACTTCACTTTCTTGTATTAATAAAGTTATGTGTTCTTGTACACTTATGTGTACAAGAATATAGTTCCCGTATTTTTTTTCGCTTTTGAACTAATTTCAAACTGTCTTAGTAGAAGTTTTAGAATTCTTTTAGAGAATTTGATATTTAGCCGTTCGACGATCATATCTTCTTGGCCACTATCACTTCTAGACAATTTAGCATCTAAATGAAAAATTTGTGAGAATAGACTTGATCTTACTTTACAGAGATGTCTAAACTGCTTGAAGAAGACGATTGCTTCACATATTTCGTGACGTTTAACATTTCATCAATTTTTTTTAGTACTATTTTGTTCTTCGTGTTTTACTAAATTTCGCTGCGATCAATGATTAATTTAGGAAATTTGGAAAATTTAGCTATTATTTTCTCATAAAAAACAGAAAAAAAGAGAGAAATAAGGCTAAATTTGAAATGGTTTCTGTCTAATTCTATGAAAAACTTATTTAGATAAAGCTACAAAAATGATTACTAGCATTGAATAGCATACCTGAATTTATTTCATTGAGAAAGAAAGAATTTTCCAAATTTTTTTGCCTGATTTCAAAGTTTAAAATTTTTTCCTTTATTTTGTTCCTTTTTTCCAATTACCTTGCGAAGTTTCTGCTTTCATAATTCTCAAACATTTAAATTACTGAAACATTAAACTTATCCTACAGCAATTTAGAATATAGAGATACATAATAATCTTTTGGACACTTAAGTGGCCTCAAGAAGATTCAAGTGCTTTAACATTTTTCTTTTATTCAGCTAAAATAAAGATTTAAAGATTGTCAATTATTTATCTAAATTCGTTATAATTCAGAAATGCTAAAATGACAGTTGCATCTTGTTAAAGGTCAGCACTCAAAGTTTCAGCAAAATTCTGAAATTAGTGGCAATTAGAGCCATTTTTAATCGTTAATCACTATTAAGTGCTTCTGAAAATGAATTATACTTAAGTAGTTCGAATTGTGCTTATGGTTAGGGTATACTTAAAAACTATTTCGGCCACTTTCTCCTGCCAAAGTAATGCAAAATCCAAATCAAATATACATTGATTAACGCTTACCGCTTCTGTTTTAAACACTTTCGGTTTAAAAATCGATGCTCCAATGTTCAGCAATGAAGCATTTCAAAATTCAGTTTAGAAAGAACTTTTTAATAGAGAACATTTATTAAAACATTGTTGAACAGCACTTATAATCTATTTGTTTTGTCATATCCTTCTTTATTTGCTTATCCTCATATAATACTTCCTTTACCAATACATTTTCATTTCAGTAAATTCATATGTTACTTGTTAATTAATGATAATTAGGGAAGATGAGTTTGACTGTGTAAAGTAGGTTGTGAGGGAATAGATTCTGCAAAACTTATGTTAAAGTTTCTGTTATTTGGACATATTGAGGCAGTGTATTACATTTTTTGGCTCATATGAGGTCATATCTAATTAGAATCATTTCTTGTTTCAAAGAGGAAAGTTAAAAATCTCTTTGATAGTTCTGTTAATACTAATAATAAAGCAGTAAATTGCTCATTTCTACGCGAATACTTTGAGTTCATCGAAATTGGCCTGTTATTATTCTATTCTTTTATATCCTCTCATTGCTTGAGCAAAGTTATAATTATTCGAACTGATAAACATAATATTGTGATTTCCTACTCATTATTCAGCACGGAACTTCTAATTTACTTCAAATGATTATTACCTTTTTGTGCAGAACACCTCAAAGTTCTTTACTTTGAAAGTAAAATAATGTTACTGTTACTGTATTAACGTGTTTGAGTTTAAATTTAAATTGTTACATCAAACATATATTTCCAAAATACGCCACTACATCTTGTTTAGTATTTCCATCCCTTACTGCCTCGCATTTCAAGTAAGACTGCTCATTTTATATCCAGTAATTTATTTCAATAACTGCATAGTTAAGTAAATTTCCTATCTTTATAATAGCTTCTCGCAAATTCCAAGCTAGCTAGAGTGTTTAGTTAGAATTGTTTTGCTGAAGACTCTTGATTCCAAAATATCTCTCAGTGATCCTTCATGGCGAAGTACTTCGGTGTTTGGTCAAAAATTGTTCAACAACATTAAATTAATTTCTTCAATAGTTAATCAACCTGTGGTTCAGTTCATTTGTCTGTTTATCATTTTTATCAATGTTAGATAGATCTCTATTCGTGATATTAGATAGATCTGTCTAACATGATGATATTAAATTTAATTTCCTCGAATTACAGACTAAATTAGGTTGGAAACATGAATGTGATGGGTAAGTTATCAAAGTGACGAATAACGAAATGGGTAGAAAGAATTGCTGGAATGATCAAATTGCTTTACTACTTCTAAATTATCTGTGGAGCTTCATAGTATGTGCAGCGCAGAATCTTTGTTTCCAATGCTCAGATCCGAATATCGAAGTGGTAGACGTGCCTTCTGCTTAATTCAAACTTTTTGAAATTTAAATTTCAAAAAATTAGGCATTCAACAGGGCAGATGGTCTATGTACCTCACATTTAATTCATTAAATATATTCTTCTAGGGATAGACGGGGTGAATCAGCATTAGTTTTATAATTTTCAATAACTGGTGCCTTTGTTGAAGCATGAAAAACGTGCTGAGGACGATGTACTGGTGATAAGTGTTAAGAAGATAGTAATGTGGCTTGCAAACAAGACCCAAGGCCACTAGTCTGATTGTTGAGCTGCATTGTAAAAGATCCTAATGATGTGAATGCAGCATTATGGGGCATTTTTCGACAGTCCGAGAATTCTCCAAGATGACAACAGTGATAGTGAAGAGCAGCCAAGATGTGTATCAGAAAGGAATGCCAGAATGTCGTGATCCTTGCTACACGTTAAATGTCACCACGTTTGACGTCAGAAGCAAACAACTTCTACTTTTCGGTGCATACTTCTCTTCTTTCTTAATCACATCCCAACTCTGAAAAAAGGAGAGAGTAGTAACTGTCAGAGCGATGCTTCACTTACGCATTCATTCTCGATCTGATAAGTTGATAACTGATAAGTTCAAAGCATCATTTCTCTTTTTCCTTATAGAATTGGCCTCTTTATTAGTATAAATTGTTGGAATTAATTATGCTCCGTTGAATAAATCGTCAATGAATGTTTTGTCTTTAAACCCTTTTTTAGGCATGTCGCACGGCTGTTCAACAATGGTACTTCCATCGAACAGAATCCAATCAAGCGGTTGCCATCACTCAAACATTCTATTGAAAACCACACCTGCCCACCCATTGCAAACTCAATATTGTTTCTGCACAGGTGAGACATGCAATGCTGTCAAGCCTGTGCTAACACGAATTAACTCATTAACTTCTAATGAACGGAACCGTACAGTGACCCACTACAACCAAACAGTAGCTAATATCACTTCCACAGCGAGAAGTATGCACCGTTTCGGAGTTTTGCCATCACTCGTAGTATTTCAGATATCACTTGCATATCCCATTGAAGTGCTACTTTGGGAAAAGAATTTAAGTTTCTAAATGAAATTCGATGGCATTCTCAGAAATTCTATCCAGTATTTCGTAATTTTGTATTTGCTATGGGTAGAATTTAACCTTGAAGACTGAGGTTATTTGAGAGAAATGGAAAATCGAGGAGATGGATAGGCAAATAAGATAAAAAATGGAGAGAATAAAAATATTAGAATTGAAAGAAATAATCCATTTTGGAAATATTTTTCAGTCTACAAAGCTCTCCCTTGTTTACTTATTCGATATTTCCATTTGCGCATTAATAACATTAAGATATTTTACGCAACAACTCTCTGTCTAACTTAGATTGAAATTATTTTAAATTAAATCACAAAGGTGTTATATAAGCGGAAAAATTATTGGATATCAGAATAAATGCAATGACATTCAAATATCTATATAAAAATAATACAACCACTGCTTTATCTTCAAATTTCAAGTCAAATCTTGAGTTAATTTTTCAACTTCTTCAAGCTTCCTTCACCAATGGCTTATGATCTTCACGTGCACGACAGCCGTGTATCATGGTCCAGCATTTCTCGCAGTAATACTGCAAGCAAGACAGTTGTGGACAGAAGAAAGGTGCATGTCGGTGTCCACAACGCTCACCTCCACATTCATCACACGGTTGATCATCCAGAACATATGGCTTCAGCTCGACCTGTAGAATGTTTCCAGTTAGTTGAGGAGAATGATCATATCAGTCTTATCTTATCAGGAAAGCACTCGTCTCACCCGTTTCTCCACCTCACCGTGGCTGAGCTGTACGTAGCGATCAGTGATTGCTTTCATGTATGAGTTTTGATTTGTGAACGCTATACGTCCTGCACCTGTAATGCTCCTTTCTGATGAACAAATGATTAAGCCTTCAACAAACTGTGAACAGATCAATCGTTATCAGATGCTGCTGAACTTTTAATAAAAACGAAATCGAAATTTTTAATTGAAATAATTATTTTTACCTTTGGGATATTTATACTCAACATCGGTATCGATACCTGCACAGCCAACACTTCCATACAGACGATCCATTATATGTGCTAGTTCCACTAAAATAAGTCATTTCTTAGGATAGAGCTAAGCAGAATGTTCATAAACTATCTAACCTGCTTTGATAGGTCTTGGTACTCCTCCAACGAAGACAGCTCGTCGTGCGTATAATGGAATACTAGCTTCCACCACGTAATCTGCATCTGCAAGACGCCATGGCCGAATTTGTACCTGAAAGGTTGAAAAAAGGAAAAAAACACTGCCAAGAATGGGTATATTTGATTTTGATGAAATATGTAGTAGCTGATATTGGTGATTTTTAACTTAGAGATCAAATACTCTGTGAGCGTTAAAAGATAAATTAATGACAAGCAAATGAAAATATTTTTTTTTCAAGTCAAACCAATTTATCAGGTGATAAGGGGCTCGAGATGTACAGAAAAAGTTTCTCATCCTCCACAAAGCAAGACTGTACCAGTGCTCGCACACTGACCTCATATTCGAAAATAAGAAATACGTAGCCTGAAATAAGGTACCACTCTTGTGTCACTATTGAGAAATTCAAAAAATGAAGAATAGTGAATGAGATAAATCATTTTGTTTGAATGTCGCTGTAAGCTTGTTTCAAATTATTTAGTTAATTTTGGAGTAAAAATTTCACAAATTCATTTGAAAATAAATTGCAATTAATGACTTTTGAATAGAAGAACCTTTCTGAAAAATTAAATTTAACAGATGAAAATTTCAATCATTTTGACATCAAACACTAACAAAATGTAAAATATACATCTTGATAGTGTCTTGTCATTATTGGTTCAGCAAATAATGTTGAAGATTATCAACAATAAACAAATTACTCGAAATACGATACCTTTCGGAGGAAAATAACTTTTATTTTCGCCTTTGTTTGGCCAATCTACAACCAAAGGACCGAAACGACTAAATGTTGCCGTAAGTTCGTCTGAAAATCAGTCGCTTAAGTGACAATTTAATGAATTTATTTAAAAGTAAATTGTAATCAGCGAAAAAAACCATACCTTCATCGATATCGATCGGCAATCCGCCAACAAACACTTTTCTTGAGTATATCTCCGGTCCTGGACTGTACTGATAATAGAGATTAGATTTCATCGCACGACTATAATTAGCGAAAAATTTAATTATAATTCGAATCTTGAGAGATACTCATTTAGAATCAATTCTTTTACACTTGAAGAAAGTATAAAAGTTTATCTTATATTAATTAACTGATAAAGTGCACAGTGCATGTGTGATAACAGTATCACATTTGAATCATCCATAACAAGTAGTCAAGGAGGATGATTAATTAAATTTATCTTTAATTTTGGAAATCAGAAGATGACCATATTCCATTAGCCTGCTGATTAGATGGAGTATGAACACTTCCAGCACCACAGTCTAGGTCAAACGAGCCTGGATGAGAGAGTGCCCGCTTGATGCCCTGTGAATTATAGCAAATTAAAACTAATTGCAGCTTAGTTCACCAAATGTTTTGCAAAAAAATGCTAGAACTTTTGTTTTACTATAGTCTTGAAAACTATCTTATTTTTCATTTCTTCTCTTCATAATTGTTGCTATCCTTTAGTGACCTTTTAACTGGCCATTTTCGGCACATTATATGCCTTGCCTACCTGTCAGATCTAATTAGTAATGACCAATGCTCATTTTGGAAGGGAAAAATGGTGGAGAAAAAGAAGTAAAAGGTAATTGATATGTTGCCTTGCACAAGTATTCATAATATTCGTAGTATTTTTGGTCAGCCCATAGTTGTCCCTGACGGCCAAATGGTATTTTCATGTGACGTAAATCTCCAGGACGATGAAAATACTCATCCATCAGGTCACGTTGTCGTTGATACAAAACTTCTTCATCACGTTCATGTGTTGACTGTTCCGATTCCATGCTTGCTGATGTCGCTATACTTTACGTGAGGTTAGCAAGAAAATTAGAATATAATAAAAGAGAAAAAGTACTATCTGTTATTTATTTTAAAAGTTGACTTCAAAACTGATGAAAGAAGATTCATTGGAATTCGATTATTCTCTACAAAACTTCAACTTTTTACTGCAAACTTGAAATGATAGTTCAGGATGGAAGAGTTTGCTAAGATTTAAATTGCCAATTTATTTGAAGTTTGTACAAAGTCCCAGAATCCACATACTCATCACTTACATGCTTTAGTTTTTAGCTGAGTTCGTGCTTTGGCATTCTGTGGCATGTAAGAAAATGTTGTCGATGTCGGCTTTACAAAACGCGAACCACCGACTGGAGCATCGCGGTAGATGGCATTTAAGACCTGCAGAGTTGTTTAAGTACGGATAGAATAATTAATTACATCAATAGCATGGATGGTGAGATCGTCAAGCAATCACCTTCACTGCAATAAGGACTCTTCAAGTTTACATATCTGACGTGCACGTTTGCCACTTTCCTCTTTTGCTTTTACCTTTTTACCTGTCAACTTCTCCTCATTTTATAGCCAAGAGAAACTTCTAGCTACTTGCAGAAAACAAGCTTTTAATTTCAAGATTAATGCAATAGAAAAAAGAAGTTTCCATGACTTCTGAGAGACATGATTAAATGCAGTCAAAGATTTCTCAATCATAGCATCAGAATTGATCAGCACATAGTAGTGATATTTACTAATCATTCTTCTTGTCTTTGGTAATTTTTTATAACCATCAAGATCAGTTGTAACTGAACAAAGAACTGAGAGGATGCAGGAAGAGTTAAGCTTTCGTTTTGTTAAATAATTTCAAATTTTAAATGTTGCAATTTAGTAACAATTTTGTTTAACAATTTGACTTTAACAGCAAAGCACTTTCCGACTAGGAAAGGAGACTGTTTCCAATATTTAATTAGTAAAGATAACAGAAAAGAATATAATTACTTTTAAATTTGTATAACTCTGTGTATGTGTCTGAAAATCGGAAAGCACGAAGAGATGTTCACCTCAAGAGCCGTAAAATCACTCCGATTTAATAAAGAAGCTTGAGCATTCAGTGCTGATGAAGTAATTCGATTTCTGAAACTATCAATGGTATCAACACCGTGGCTTGAACTTTCGTCTTTCGTTCCATCTGTTTCCTCCAATTTATCGTCTTGTCCTTTACCTTCTAATCCTGAAAATTATCCTGTATATTTTAGCATGGATTTGTATTGTTGATAGAAATACATCTCCAATCATAATTCTATTTTGACGAATTAAACTAAAGTCTATTCCATAAGGAATTTAAAAATTCATTTCTTTGTTTGCTGAGCGCTTTTTATCAAAAATTATCCTATTTATTTTCGAAGAAATATTGCACTTACGAAATATTTGAGTCACATCATCCTCGAAATCATGATTACGATGAATTGGATTTGCTTGGAATGTCTTGACAATTGTCGTATCAGGCCCAAATAATGATTGTGCCAATTCCAGAGCTCGATTGACAAGTTTATTTTTATTTTCTGGTTCAACAAGTGCTGCCGATAGTTTTACTGGATCCTGAATGAACACTTTTGATCTAAAAGAAATAAAGATCTCCTTCTGAAATTCGTCAAGCAAAATGTCTAGAAGCAGCAATTCTTTCCCAATAAGTACCTCAATTCGAGAGTGATCATCAGATTTCGAGACATTTTCATCACTAACAGATTGCTGAACACTGTCGCCCTGTTCTTTATTGATAATATTCATCAACGGTTCGTTGATATGAAGAACATTTAGTACCGGATCTTTCTTGAGACTCGTATCACTGCCTGACGACAAGTGACTGTCACCCTTTTGATCATCTGATATCGAGGAAGAGGAACACGTTGATTTGGTACGACTCTGAACCTGTAGTTGCATTCTGGATTCCAAATGAAGCACAAATATGCTTCTTGGCTAACAGAATCCTAAATATCCATCTCATTTTTTTCTGTCTCTTCTTTTTCAGTCTTATTCCGCACTTTCCAGTGAATGAAATGAGTAAACTCACCTCACTTATCAGTAGCGAATCAGTGCTCCAAAAACAATGATCTGTCATCAAATGGGACGAACGCCTTGCCGGCAAGCGTCGTTCTGTTGATGACGCCCGCTGTGACATCTCGCAAATTCTGCTCTGAGTGAATCTTGAAATTAAAAAAGATTTTTTTTCGGTCGAAAAAGTAAAAGAACATTCCAACAGCATTCATTCTCTTTAAGATTCATAAACTTCAAAAACTAAAATCATCCGATACCCACTGCATTTCGGATCAACCGCTTCCATCGATGAAAAATCTTAACGAGTGACAAATGAAACGATTCTTGAAGATGTTACTGTGATAAATGATAAATTTAAATATCTTTTATGTAAATTTCTTCACCTATTAAGAACTTTGACTTACACTTTTCTCTTCTTGACATCTCTGAACTTCCAATCTTCCCCATCCCTTTCCAGCTAGCTGAACATGTCTCGAGTAGAATATATGAAACTCCAGGCATATGTTCCATTGCTTAATGCAAATGACAAAGGATACCATGCAAGTGCGAAAATCTAAAGTACAGGTAATCCAACAATAACCAACAATGCATGATCTTTTCTTTGTACTGAAAATTTTAATCTCTAATACACTAACTTCAAATGTGATCTTCACCTCACATACTCATTCATCCTTCGAGAATAGTTCCAAAGGAGCACTTTTCATTTTTCTTCTCAGTTCAGTCTTCTTACTTTCATCCTTTTCCTGTCAAAAGAAAGAATTTGAGAGTAATAAATCAATGCATAGAAATGAGACTGCCATTTTGTCATCATTTTTTCTTTTTTTTTTTGACCTAAAAGAAGAAGAAATGAACACGTCATAATCTATTTTGAAAGTTAATTTCACCTTCAAACAATATTTTATTTCAAATTTTAGTTTTAATTTTTTTGTAATTATGGGCCGTTCGATTTCCAAAAACGACCAGAATAAACTTTGCTCCTCAGCTAATGTTAGGGCACGAATCAAACATTAAATTCTGATTGCCGTCGTTACTTATGTCTAAGTAATTTTTTTTACGTAAGCAAGAAGGAGCATAACTTTTAGGGAATTCTCGACTAAATGATCAAGAAAACAGAAGAGAGTAACGCATCATGAAGGAAAAAAATGATCCTACAGCTTATTGGTAATAATAGTGTGCCGATGCATTCGTTCAACAGTATCGTACTGTTTGTTAATTATCTATCGATTTTCTCCTTTTTTTTTTCGTTAAATTTTCAAGATTTTTAGTCTTTTCTTTCACCACTTGCCTAATGGTTAGATTAATTATCTACCTGTTCGGTTGTTCTCTTCATTAGCAGAAAGATTTCGGTTGTAGGATTCAGTCCAACATTAACTCGTTTCTTTTTAGTTCCATTTGCCGTACATATCATTTAACATGCAGATAGCAAGCATTTGCTACTGTGACAACTGCAAACTAAATTAGTTTCTGCAGGCACTTACCACTAATTAATTGAAAATTGACAAATTTGGATCGGTGAAGTGTGAAATTACTCTATTGCAACTGCTTTAGTCTAGACGTACCATCAAGAAAATCACTTTTTTCCAAAATCTTTTAAAAACAATAATTATCTAACTTAGTTGTCTGAAAAACACCGAGAATATTACAAAAAAAAAAGACATTTTTGAAGCTTGTCTTTGCTGCAAAAAGCCATTTGATGCACATTTCAGCCATTTTTTGCTGCGATGTCTAGGTTCCAACAAAAATTTCATTCTTTTCCTTTAGAAATAAAAAAAAAAAGCACTTTGATGGGTCAAGTCCAGCGTGTGCTGGTGCTAATTGTTTAATTAATTTCATTTGAATTTTTATTTTTAAAACTTTTAAACTACATAATACAATAGCCGCGATTAATAACAGAAAAAAAGGAGTATTTTCATTGCGTCCAAAATCACGAATTTGAGTACTAAAAATGCAGCAATTTATAACTCGATCTTCATCAGGTAACAGTACATAGATAATATACCTTTATGGTATTAATGTCATTACGAAGAGGAGGGGTTTTTTTTTAACTATTTTGAATTACTTTAAAATATCTGGTAACAATGAAAAACTTGAAGATTTGAAACAGATGTAAAGTCAATTTTAAAACTCGTTCGTTTCAGGATGACCTTTTTTCGGATTTTTTCCGGAAAAAGCCACATAATGCAACAATTACCTTGCAGGATTAATGCAAATTTTTCAGGCACATAAGTAAGAGATGGCGAATACAGAAAAAAGTGATAAGACTGCAGATGGTTGCAACTTGGAAGCACTAAGTGTTGGAAAGCAACGCTCGCATACTGATAAGTTTGTATCAAAGCACTGAAACTTTCTTATCGTCCCTTATCGATAATGCGTCCATTATTTCGTCCTTTATTCTCTCATTTACCAATTAACAAAAAAGATTTGCTGAAATCTTGATGAAATCAATTCCGGGCTCTTATTTTTGCCCCGTAGATACAGTATGCAATTTTACAACACATTACAGGCAGCTAAAAAAAGGTTCGGAACGGAAATCAAATTCGTATAATAATCAGAAATGCGAGGTTGGCAAGAAAATGAATCGCATACCCATCCTATTGATCGTTAGATTTTTTGGAAAATTCTACTTTAAACTACTTGCATTTGTTGGTTTAACTACAGCATGCTTCTGTCTGATGTGATCCATCAATTTCAGTATCGCTACGCCAGGCCTTTTGACTATTTCTTGCTGATTCTGGGCATCATGCTAAGCCTGACTCAAGGATTCCTACAAGCTCTGCATGCTTATGTTTTCAAAGGACTGTCAGACACGTTGGTCGAAGGAGAAAGAACTTGGGGAACGAAAGATTTCGACGAAGCGAAATTCCATGATGGAGCAATGGTGGCTGTTTACTTGTATTCCTGCTACGGTATCGGAATATTCGTCCTTTCAACCGTTTCCGTAAGTATTTTGAAATTGAAAAATTCCGGTCAGCATTCCTAGACAAGTGCTGCTGCTCAAAAGCTCTCTCTCTCTATGAATCTGAAGCATTTCATAACTGAAACAAACAGTATCTATCGGATTCTTTCAATATTTGGAACATATGCTAGCAGTAAAATAAGGTTAACTTTTATTCCTAATGCTTAATGTCAGTTTATTTCATTCCTTCCTCCTTTTCCCCACTCTTTTTCCACATTTAACTACTAAGTTTCAGAACTTTAAATTGAAATTTAAAGTAAATTATAGATGAGTTGTTGGCATACGTTATGTGAGCGACAGATTCAGCAAATTCGTAATCACTATTTTGCTGCCGTGTTGCAACAAAATATGAGTTGGTTTGATGTACATCAATCTGGTGAGCTGATGACAAAAATCAGCGAGTGAGTACCACAGATCTCCAGCACCACAGTGTGAATCTTAAAGTTGATGCAAAAAACGTCCACATCGAGTTAACTAGAGAAGAGAAAACTCTGGAAAAACCGAAAAAAATAAATTACAAGAAACTATGTGAGGTATAATAGGAATAGGAAATTTGGAATTTGGAGTCAAGATTCAAGAGGTGAAGTTTGATGAAGGTGTTTTGTCCCTTATTAAATCAAAACAAGTATTTTTTTAGAATTAAATTCTTTTAGGACAATGGAGAGAATTAGAGATGGCACTGGTGATAAAATGGGCATTTTATTTACATACGGAGCAGCTTTCATCGGTGGATTAATTGTTGCTGTTGTATGCAGGTGGGCTTGAAATTTAAGTCTTTTCAAATGAGTTCGTTAAAAAGCCATGCCGATTGCTTGAACCTTTTGACCATTCACTCCAATTTCTGTGCATGTATATTTTTCATTTTTTCCATAGAAATTTAACCATTTGAATAATTAACATAAACGAAAATCTATACGGCTAAGTGCAGATACGATTTTTACATAATTATACTTGTCCAGTTTTGAAATTCAAAAATTCATTTATCGTGCACCGAAAATGAGCTTTTTTTCTTACAGCTGGCGAATAACATTGATAATGTTGGCTTTTATACCAGTGCTAGCTGGTCTAACATATTTCTTGACAAGTGTAAGTGTATTTCTAAAAGACCTAAGACAGTGCAAGCATAGGAAAGAATATTGTATTTGCTAATAGATTTTCAAGCATCTAAAAAAACTTTCTGAAAGTTACTGCAATTTTTTGAAGACTAAGATCTAATTTCAATTTGTTAGATTTTGGTTATTTTACAATATTTGTCTAAACATTTATCTAATAAAATCATAAAAGTTTGTTCATTTCATTGAAATTGGAAGCAGAATTGATAAATTAAGTATAATACTAGGATTGATTCGTTCTTAATTTAATATAAGACTGATTGATTGATTCAGTTTGTGTCAACCAGTGCAGGCAAGGAGATGCAGGCCTACGAAAAAGCAGGAACAGTAGCAGAAGAGGTAATTGGTGGAATTCGAACAGTAATTGCCCTGAACGGTCAGAGAAAAGAAACTGAGAGGTGTTTGTTTCTTCGAGAAATGTTTCACTGATTTTTCTTCTTTTGCTCCAATTTCCTGCAAGTGGTAGTAACTTTGATAAGTGATAAGAAAACATCCTTCAAACCCTTCATTATATTTTTTCCATTAGATAGCATGATAATTAGACTAACTTGACTGTTTCATTTTCTCTTTTTTTGAAGATATTAAAAAGTTAATAGAAATTAAAAAAAACGCTTAGATATCACAAGGCGTTAAAGAAAGCGGCAGTATTTGGCCGACGTAAGGCTTTGTTCATTGCGCTTGGAACAGCATGGATTTTTTGTCTTGTCTTTATTGCAATGGGTATCTCATTCTGGTAAATCTTTGTGACTAAATAAAATTTACTTATAATTTATAAATCTCAGCTAGACTTTCCAAAAGTAGTCGACCACAAGGATGTTTCAGCAATTTCCCTTCTTATTCCTGGATCCGAAAAGTCCTACCAACAAGTTTGAATATTTAAGGTATGGTACAAAACTATACAATGATGGGATAATTCAGCCAGGTGCGATATTTGCTACCTTTTGGGCAATAATAGCTGGTACCATATCACTTGGTATGGCTGCAGCACAAATTGGTGCCATAGTAACTGCACAAAATTCGGCTAAGTCGATTTTCGAAGTGATTGATAGAGTGAGCTATGCAAAGTTTTTGAATAAATCATTGATAAGAGATTCTTTTTGGATTCATATTATGATATACAAATTACCCATTAAAATAAATCTCACTTCCATAATCAATAACAGTTTATGTTTATTATTTATTAAAGTGTATGACCTACACATGTATATTTAACTATGGCTCTAAAAGATATTCCTGAAAAGTTTTCCGAGTCATTGTTGAGGTTATGCATAATTCCATCTCTATTAAAAGAGTATGGTTTCTGGATGAAAAAGCATAGCATGGTTTGAACTAGCTGAATAAAACAAATAGTAGTACGGTACTGATAATTACAAATGACAAATCTTTTTATGAGAGTAATCTAATTATTTATTTGTTATATCATGTTTATCGGTGGATGATCATAAAACATAGGTGCCAGAGATCGATTGTCAAAGCCCAGAAGGATCAAGAATAGTGGATCTGAAAGGTGAAATTGAATTTAAAGATATTCATTTCCACTACCCTACAAGACCTGAAGAAGAGGTTCTAAAAGGAGTAAGCTTCAAGGTATACTGATTTTAATATTCTATTAACAACAGTTGAAAGTTGAAATTGAAATCACTCAATAAATGCAAATTATTCTGCGGAACTGAGGAAAAAAAGAATTCAATGAAGAAAAATGAGAAGAAAGTTATATTTGAGAATCTAAAACTGAATTAGTTTCTTTACTTGGCATACAGCAACATACTGAATCGTTACTATCAAAATAGGTAAAAGCAGAACAATCGGTGGCATTGGTTGGCTCTAGTGGATGTGGCAAAAGCACTTTGATTAGACTGCTACTTCGACATTACAATCAAGAACATGGAGAAGTCCTTTTTTTATTATCAAATTTTAAATTGAAAATATAAACATTTCTCTGATCTAAGAGAATTCTAATTTAAATACTTCAACAATGTAACAGGGGCCAATTAATTAATTATAACACATACCCTCGAGTGCCTAGTAAAGTTTGTAGCAGCCAGCAATTCTAAGTAATAAGACTGTTTAACTACTATATAATGATATTTGGACTTAAAAGATAAATCAATTTTAGTAAAATCGCTAGGTAGATAGAATTATCGAAAGTGTCTAGTTCTAATTTGCATATTCTTATGTTATCAGTGACATTAAGCTGTATCAGTTAATTCGGGATACATGTGTCAAAGAAAAAGTTTAGCTGACAATCGATGGCATTCCGGTCAGTTCATTAAACATTCGATGGTTGCGCCAAATAATAGGTATCGTATCGCAGGAACCTATTTTGTTCGCTGCTACTGTTGAAGAAAATTTAAGACTTGGTAATATCTTATCAAGAAATTTTCCTCTGCAGTGAAGAGGAACTCTGAATATCAGTTAATGATCAATCCTTCTCTGGAACGATTAATCTAGCAAATTTAAATTGACACTCATTGAGCGCACAGGAAAATAACATTTTAAGGCAACCAAGAAATGACAACCGAAAGGATGGAAGAAGTGTGCCGGACAGCAAACGCCCATAATTTCATTAGACAACTTCCACAGGTAATACAACTTCAGCTTCTCGTTCGAGAATTGACTCCTTCCTTGTAATGCCCTGACTCCTGTGTTTTTTGCTCATTTAGGGATACAAAACACGTATCGGTGAAGGTGGCGTGCAACTATCCGGCGGGCAGATACAACGTATCGCCATAGCTCGTGCTTTAGCTAAGGATCCGAAGATTCTGCTTCTCGATGAAGCCACCAGTGCACTTGATAGTGAAAGTGAGAAAGTGGTACAGCATGCTTTGAAGAAGGTAACGACCAGTGTATTCGTCCAGATTCCATACATATGTACTGGATAATTTGTTTCAGGCTAGCGCTACCCGTACTACTCTTACAATAGCTCATCGTCTTTCAACAATCCGAAATGCCGACCGTATTATTGTGCTGAATCATGGAGAAATTATTGAAACAGGTGCAATGCTGACAAATCTATCGGAAAACTTGGAAAACTCAGGGTGAAAAGTTATTTTAATCAATAACCTTTTCTTCAGGTACTCACGAGGAACTAATGGCGAACGGGCGATTATATATGAAAATGGTACTTACGCAAAATGTTGATCAGACAGACAAGACAAAGGACACATCTAATTCTGCAGAAGAGACAGGTGAGACTGCTATTTAAGAATCATGGAAGTCTTCTGTAGTGCTGTAGCCTAACTAGGATATTTTGAAATGTACTTTAGCAGTTGCACTGAAAATAATGATTTGCTTTGCAATTTACCTGAGGAGTAGAAGTGCAACACTTTGATGCGAAATATGAGGCCATGTGAAATGAAAAAGAGCGTCAAAAAAAATTGCCTATCTGCCTATCTAAAAATGGAGCCTATTAGTTTACCAGTTTTTCATACATAGACCTGGTACAGAGCAGGTGTTACTTACAATAAAGAAATAGGAGAGCAAAGTTATATATTAGGACTGAGAAAATAAAAAAGGAAAATAAAGAGCAACGGCCTAGAAGATATCTTTCCGCAAAATTTAAAAGCCTATGTACGGTTGAGCATGTATCTCCTGCTGAAGTGCCATCTCTTTTCAGGACTAATTTTCGACAGGTGAATTGTCACACCACTCCCTCCGGCTTCTAACTTTCAAGACCACTGTGGTGCTGTCTATATCAACTAACTCCTTTCATGGGGTCTCATCGGCGGGAAGTCTGAGAGTTTCGGCATTTCGATGATCAGTTCATACTGAATCTTTTTGTAGGAATAGTGGAAGATGATGATGAAGAAGTGGAAGATCTACTGCCACGTGAATCTTTTACGCAGTCATCTTCATCAAAATTGGCGACATCGCTGAATCGGGTATGTTGGCGGAAGTTGCCTTTTGCCGCTTCTTTTCATACAATGTGACATAAACAGTTCACTTTAACGTGATATGAAATAGCTAAATTAGCCATGAATGCTGTTGCATGCCAGTAGGCTAATTAATATTCAGCTGAAAACTTCATCTTCAACTCACTTACGTTGCAGCAAGAGGTAAATGAAGTAGAGGCTGAGGAATTCAATTTGTTGCGCATTTTACAATTCGCCCGCCATGAATGGCCCATGCTACTTTCTGCGTTATTTTTTGCGATTCTGAAAGGTTTCATGTTTCCGATTTTCTCAATTATCTACGGATTTATGTTTCAGGTAGGTAATCAGAATTTGCTTCAGGAATCAGGAATGATTCAATTGTAGTAGATCTCTGGTATCTCTTTCTCAATTGTTTACAGTCTCTAACAAGATCAACTCCAGAGCAGAGGATTCAAGAAGCTTTTGTAAATGCTTTATACTTCACTTTCCTTGGCATCAGTTGCGGTTTTGCGACCTTCTTAGCAAGCTACCTGTTTGCTGCTTCCGGCGAGTCATTCACCAGACGGTTACGCGTTGCGATATTCGTTAACATTATCAATCAGGTACTAATGACTCAAAATTTGTGAGAAAGAGATGGACCACAAAAGACAAGCATTGGAGATGATGACTTCTGAAGGAATGGAAATGGGAAGATTATTTCTCGCTTCAAGAAGAATCTAACATCACGACGTAATTACAAGAGTACTACTTCTGATATAGCTCAATTTCAGGATGGAGAATATTTTGATTCCCCGAACCATGCATCAGGTAATCTGATCACTAGACTAGCTGCAGATGCGCCGAATATTCGTGCTGCTATTGACCACAGGTACTGAACAGCTGAACAGCATTTACAGATAGTAATGTTTGTGGGAAAGATAGAAAGATCCATGCCGGATATGTTTCAGATTTGCAGATGCTTTGCAAGCAGTCACTTCGATGGTTGTTGGTGTCGGTGTTGCATTCTATTACAGTGCAAAAGTGGCACCAATGGGTATTCTAACAATGATGTTACTAATACTCTCCCAGATCGCCCTTGCTCGATGTATGAAAAAACGATCCGAAAAGAATGAAATGTTAACTCGAGAACCATTCAGGGTAATCCAGTTTGCTTACTTACCGATTACAGGTTTTCGCACGAAACAATAGCTGTGTGATTGCTTGCAGCTTGCAATGGAAGCAATCAAACAGCATGAAACAGTGCAGTCTCTAACTCGAGAGCAGTACTTCTACGAGAAGTTTGACAATGAAATGCAAAAAGCGTACAGCGAAACATTTCAAAGCAGCATTATTAAAGCCTTTGCTTTTGCTATCCATGCATGTTTCATTTTCGTCAATTTCGCCGCAGCATATCGTTATGGCTTATGGCTTATGGAAACTGGCCATGTGACCCCATTCCAAGTATTCCAGTAAGTTCAAGATTCATTCTTTTTCTCTGAAATAAACACAAGTAAAGGAGAAGAGATACTGCTGCCTCTCTCTTTCAAAATTTCTGAAGACATGTTGATCTTGTCTTTTCGGAAGCAATTTGGATGGTCTTCAAAACTGACCCAGTAAATTAGCTTTGACAGTAATCAAATCAGAACGAAGGTCAATGTTGGTTGCCATCTTCTGTCGGTTACATATTGAAACTGGACTGAATAGTCACGATAAAATCATAAGCCTTTTTGAAGCGAAATAATCATACTTGCAGGGTTACTGATGTATTGAATGTGGTTTCCATGAATTTTTTGTCTATCGGAGCTTATTTTCCGGAATATGCACGAGCACGGTTGAGTGCTGGTCTGGTTTTCAAAATGCTTAATGAAAAGCCAAAAATTGACAGTCTGTCGGAAGGCGGTAAGAAAGAAGTAATCTTTACTTGACTATTTTCATAAAATAAGTGTAAAACCTTTCTTATTCCGTTTCTGCTGTCTCTGCTTCATCCCAATCCCGGTTTCGGATTGTCATTTATGTTACTGTATTTTTTCTACGTTTTATTATTATTATTATTCTTTATTATTGTTATTCATTATATTGCGATTAATCATCACCATCGCCATCCTCTCGTTAGTTGACCCTTTACAAAGCTTTTTATTACAAAAATGGTGCACCCAATGAAACAAGGGATATACGACGGTAACAGTAATAAAGGATTGTTACAATAAGAAGATTGTAAGATAAAGATATTGTAAGTAAGCTTTTCTGTCTTGTAAATCATAAACTTTGATCAGTACTTCCTAGCAAATTATTAGCCTCTATAAAGGAGAACTGTGACGAGAAAAACCATCAAGCATAATATTTCTGACGATGAAGGGAGAAATGAGAGATGAAGCATTTTTCTAATCACTAATCAAGCGTGTTCACAGTTGATGATGTAAACTTCATCACAGGTATTGCAAGGCAACGTGAAGTTGGAGGATGTCCAATTCGCATACCCGGCAAATCGGAAATCTCTGGTGCTGAACGGATTAACGATGGAAGCTGTGAAAGGTAAAACGGTAGCTTTAGTGGGTTCAAGTGGATGCGGTAAATCAACTGTTATCCAACTAATTGAACGATTTTACGACCCACTGGATGGCAGAATTGTAAGTTAAAAGCTGAAGTCCTTGCTTTTTATTACAGTTTCAAATATATGGCAATAACTGAACAGAAAGAACAATATTTAATTGGTCAACTCTGTTTCGGAAATAGTTGAGATGATAAAATCTTTAGGTTCGAAATATTATTTTTCCTGAAGCGATTTCTCAACTACTCTTAAAGTCTCAAAAACTGCTATTTTAGATGTTTGATACGACTGATGTGCGACATCTGAACCTTACCAATGTTCGAAATCGAATAGCTCTAGTAAGCCAAGAGCCAATCCTATTCAACTATTCAATTCGCGAAAATATTGCATACAACTTGGCTAATATTACTCAAGAACAGATCGAAGAAGCTGCGAAACTAGCTAATGCGCATGGTTTTATCATGGAGACAGAGAATGTATGCTTTAAATATAACTGATTTTTTTGTATATACAAATTTGTATAATGAGCGAGCACTTACCTCATAATGTAAAATAATAATAATAGGGGTACGATACAATTGTCGGTGAAAAAGGTGGCCAACTATCTGGTGGCCAGAAACAACGCATTGCTGTTGCACGAGCCATCATTCGAAACCCAGAAGTGCTTTTACTGGATGAAGCAACTAGTGCGCTGGATTCTGAGAGTGAAAAGGTTCAATTTTCAAAATTTGTTCAAAATTGTTTTTATATTATGGGAACCTTAAATCGAAAACTACGGAGCTGCCAACTCCTAATTTTTTATTTCAAAAAGAAAAATAGTTCCATTGCTCTCATAACCCATAATTACTAGGCAGTACAAGAAGCTTTGGAAAAAGCATGCAAAGGTCGAACATGCATTATCATAGCTCATCGACTATCTAGTATCCAGAATTCTGACCAGATTCTAGTGATGAACGATGGTATTATAGTTGAATCTGGTACCCATCAAGAACTGCTGCATCACAAAGGTCTTTATGCCAAGCTTATCGAAATGCAGAATCTTCAATAGTTTATCACATTTCTACTCTTCACTATCTATGCATTTCGGATGTTTATACTCACATCCTGCTGCTTCTTTCTGCAGAGCTTACTAATGTTTTCGGGAAAATATATTTTCCTCGGAGGAAACATATATAAGGTTTTGAGGGAACAGTGAAGAACAGTAAATTCCACATGGTATATAACATTCGTCATATCATCTCCCTTTTTACAAATCCACTCAAGTCAACGTTTAATTCCATTTTAAGATGAGTTTTTTTTCTTTTTTTTTTTTTTTTTTTTTTTTAAGGAAATAAAGTAATATTCTGGCAAGGCACACAATGCATCTTTATAAAAACTTCTGATCTCTCAATGTAATGATCGATAGTTAAAACAAACTACTCTGAGATCGTTTACTTTCTAATCTTTTCGTCAAATTAATTTAAAATAAATTTCATAATTTCAAAAAAGTCTTGTTTAAAAACTATGATTTTTCTAAAGAATATCTCGATCTCCTATATCAGTCTCTCAAAGAATCCTCGAGAGCTGAAGTCAATCGGTGAATCTTGTTGTCGTAAATGCTGATTTGATGGGCGGTATTGTAGTGGATTAATCGGCCTGTAACCATTTCCTGGACTTTCAGCTATTGTTTCAGCATGAGCAGGTCGAGTATTCTCGTTATTTGATAGTGGCCTAAATTAGGAATAAGTTGAAAGTTCAAAATTTTCTAACTGTTAACTCACTTTTCCCATTGTCAAATTTTTTACAAAAAAGGCAAAAATTTAAAAAAAAAAAAAAAAAAAAGAAGGGAAGACTAAATAAAATTGATAGAATTTAAATGAAGCTATCTGTTTTGAACGGAGTCAAAAAGAAAAAAAAGGATAATAAGACTGACTGATTTTGGTTTTCATCCTACAAGAAGTTAATTTTTAAATAAGAGAAGGAACAAAGGAGAAACGTATAATGAGCCGAGAAAAGACAGAACTTTCTGCGCATTGTGATTTTGCTGGGAAAATTAAATAAATGCAAAGGAGGAGGATTTAAAGAGTAAGTTTCATGAAGCAAGCCAAAATTTACAAAGAAGAATGTCTACTTCTGAAAATATTGGCCATGACAGTCAGAAGTATAGGTTTGATATTGGAGCTAAAATTTACTACGATGAAAATTGGTGATAGTGGCCGCAGCTAAGCCCGCAACTGGCGGGCCAGACCATCTTCCACAAAAAGACACATCTTGACCTGCTACCTTCCTTCAGTTCAATACATGCTTAACTGGATGTAAAATGAAACCTTTTCGAAAGATAACCATAACATAACTCCCCAACTTGTACTGAACCTGATGACTCAGACTTGAATGTATTGTTTCAATAAGAATTGTTACTTTTCATTGCGAGTCTATCATAGTAGCCCAAAAACGTTGCAACTTTATCGCAAACCACAAACAAACCGATGTGTTTGGACAGGTTTGCTAAAATACACAGTGTGTCGCTAGATGACGATGATCATAGTATGGGACACTGGTTTGGTCCCTATATGAAATCACTTCATTGTTATCTTCCCAACGATGAGGCTTTTATACGGAAAGAAACACGCCCCTGCTCCCTGCTCCCATTGGAGCCTTCATGGTTGAGGTCCCGGAGTTAAATTACTGATTGTTGAAAAGGCAAATATCATACTTTTGCGTAACAGCCATTTCTCGCATATGAGATTTCGCGGTCGATTCTCCGGAAATATCACTCGCTCTTGGACATATGACCCGGTACACCCATACTCTCACTCCACCTCTGAAACAATTCTTCCTAATCGGTTGGAAAATCCCAGAAACACAGTTGTCTTTAATTGAATAAAGCGTACTGCTCGGTACGAATGTTCGAGACGAAGTCAAACTCGGGCCCTTCTTTGTTGTAAAGATCCTTCTGGTCGACCATACCACCGGTGTAATATGATCCTAAGGATACCAGGTCTGTACCAATATACATTTTGCGGGGTACCGAGAGTGTACAACAACTTTTCAGAATGCTGAAACAGGCTTAATTTGAAGCTGCTTAAAAAGATGAAGTACATTAGGAAGCAAAGGTCTCTTAACACGAGCTTAGAGCAATTCCCATCAGGTAAGAAGACCAAAAACGCCTTGGGAACAGCTCTAGTTGATGCATTTAGCTACTAAAGTACTAAATCAACGACACAGCATACCTTTGTCCATTAGATGCCCATTTCATGCTAGAAAATGTGTCACTTTCAGCTCGACAACTTGCCTGATTGTCGCTACATTGAGTACCCGAAGAGCCGCATGGTAACTTGTTGCATTCCGCTTCGATCGCTCCATCTTCATAAACTGTCAACTTTGTTACTACCTGTAAAGAGGTCAATTTCAACTGTCTTATTCTTGCTGTCAACTAAGCAAGCGCTTCATTTGATTAGTTCATTACCTCCGTGATAAAAGTAGGAAAGTCTCGTCTTTTCCAAACCTGTCTCGTTCATCTGCTATCTATCTGACTTGATGCTATCACAGAGCCTTTTGTTTCAGCCAATTACCTTACCGTTTGTCGAGTATGTTGCTGATTTGATAGCATACTTAGATGCCAAGTCTTATAATAGTCTTATAACTATGCGTAACTGTGTAACTGCCAACAACATCACACTTTTTTCTAAGCAAGGAAGACAAACTTTCACAATTTGAGGATACTGAATGAGAATTATTTGTAAAAAAGAATGATAAAGCAAATGTCAAGGATAGCAATTCTTGGCTAATTTCACCTTCCAGTCTAGTCTTTTCTAATTTCACTTCGCGCTCTTTTCATCACATCTCTTCAATCTTACTTATGTAATTTTCAGTATTCAGATTATAATTTCTATTTTTGCCAAACTACTCCAGTGCGGGCAGGTGATTAAGTCTCCAAATTACTATGGCCAGACATAAAATGAGAAATAGAAGAAAAGTAGAAGATATAGTATTAATTAGTTGAAAAATGCATAATAATAAAAAGACGCTACCTGATTAGGCAGACATTTTGAACCGAGAATTGGCTGCAGGTGATTGTAATTACTAGTAGCAGCGAAAGCTATAGATAATGAAAGTAAGGAAAGGAATTGATGTGTACTAGTAGGGGGCATTATGCAGCGGAGAAGAACTCAAAAATAGAAGTTTAATATTGTTTTGGACTGAAATATAGAGGAGCGACTATGGGAAGGAGTGGATAAGAGACAGTTCAACCACCTTTGACCCAAATGTGTATCGTCGTGTGAACTGGTACTAAAATGCATCTGAAAACAAGAAAGTAATCTATTGCCTTAACAGGAGGACGATTAGTTTAAGTGATAAATATAAGGGATAACTTGTAATTGTCTTGTTTTTTTGAACAAAGCAATCTGGATTGCAGGAAAACTACTCCCTGCAACCCGCAATAAACCCGCAACGAAGCCCTTCATCCATTTCGATCTTTAAATTCTAACGATTCACTAAAATTGTCGAAATTAACCCAATTACGACGTCATTAATTTTCCTCTTATACATTTTGACGTAAAACATAGGTAACTTAAGGAAAGAATAAGGCTCGAAAGGAACTTACTTAGAAATGATTGCTGTTGAACTCTTATGTTAAATTTTAATTGCTTTCAGTGCAAATTGATAAAAGAAATCAGTGCACATTTCTAATTGTGATTAACACTGATATATATACACATACAATTTATTATCATATTACCTCTTAAAAGTGAAAGGATAAAAGAAGAAAATACAACATTTTTAACAAGGAATTTTGCTCAGCCTAATTTAATTCCAGACACATGAATGGAACCTGTAATTCAAGCTTTCTTCCAACAAATGTAATAAAGGTTATTTTACAGTACCTAGTGAACTATACGTAAATTCTGATTTATTCTACAGTTACCAGTGATAATTAGGCTAGCGAGCCAAAANTATGAATGGAACTTGTAATTCAAGCTTTCTTCCAACAAATGTAATAATAGGTTATTTTACAGTACCTAGTGAACTATACGTAAATTCTGATTTATTCTACAGTTACCAGTGATAATTAGGCTAGCGAGCCAAAAGTGATAACAGATAAATAGTCTCATCAGAACATGCTTGACTTACATTTACAAAAGATATCATCTTTCATGTCAGACTGAGGCTACTCATCTCATCTGGTAGTCTACTGCAGTGATATCGCGAAAGTTGAAATTTAACTCTCAAAATAACATCTGTTTTAATCACACTATGGCAATTTTTTCTCCACAATAATCTTCGAAGTTTTTGTGCTCAAACTTCGGAAATTGTTTGACATTACCAATGAACTAGTTTCTTCTCGAGTTTTTATCGAGTCAATTAGTTTTTAATTTCCTGTTCATATTTTATGTTTATTACCAGCCAAAAAATACAGAAGATTCAGTTTTCTCGCAACGGATGAGAATGAGAATATAAAATTGGAACGATTAACATCGCATAGTAACCTTGAAAAACTGATGAAATGAATACTGTCATTTTTCAAATTCAATTCCAGAGAAATTATCTGTTGAAACTGCGGACATTGTTGATAAGAGCAGTACCCTCTCTATAGTATCAGGAAATTTAGATCTCAGTGAAAGAAAAAATTTAGGCTGATAGTATGAGCGAATATTTCAAAGTTTTATTGTAGTGGGTTATTTAGATTGAAAGAACAACTATGATATAAACATGTTGACGCAATTTTGTTGGATTTTATATTGGAAGTATTTTTTGTATCGATGTAATGTTACCCTGTCTTCTTTTTTCAAATATGTCCTTAAATTTAAATAGGTCGGGTCATCCTCATCAAATAAAATATCCTCTTTCCTACCCATGATGTTCTATTTCTTTATAACCCTTAGAAATTACTGATTAGAGGCTCTTTCAGATCCAATCATTTTAATAACATTACTGTCATCTCTCCACATTTTTTATTTTGATTTTTGGAAATTATTGCCTTTTTCTATTAGCACTTTATATCATTTGAAAAGCTGGATATAACAATAATATCAGAAGGAGATAAGAAAAAAATATTCTATGGAAACTATCAAAGGTATTTAAGTGATAGGGAAAGACTTAGTTGGGACTTTCAAAGTTTGCTAATTTTCTCTTAATTAACGTCTCCATACCTTATGAGCTTCAACTGAATAATAGTACGAATAATTACTAATTTATTCATTCATTCACTGCTAATGTTTATTTTATTGTTTTCAGAGCAGCATGAAATTATCTAAAATAGCACTAGTTGCAGTACTGATGCAAATAGTTGAAGCTAACGTTAGTAAATTGTTCTTATCCTCTTAATTTACCTTAATTATTCAACAAAACAGTCTGCTTGAAGTTAATTGATATTTCTATATTAGAAAAATTCTGAAAGCTAGTTCATTTAGTTGAGATAGTTCTCTGTACTCAAACTTTTTATGTGTAACATATCAAACTTGTTAATTCTGAAAATTCCATAAAATATAGAAATTATCATCCATTATACATTTGTACTTTATTTTCTGCAGCATCACTGTCATCGTTATCATAATTGCATTACTGATGCTCGAGATAATTATGAACGTTGTATTGGGGGAACAGCATCAGCAATCATTACTGATAACGAAAACATAAAGAACATCGATTCGGTGATGAAGCAAGCCGATGAACTGATCATATGTGAAGCTCAAGCTTTACAAAGAATTGACGAATACCGGGTTTTCAGTCAAATCTTCTCACAACAATGAATATTTCAAAATCTATCAAAAAATGATTTTTTTAAAAATTAGTATATCAATGCCTCAGCAAAGAGCTTTTTTAGTATTAATTCCAACTCATTTTTCTAGTTGGCTCGACAGCACGAAGATGAAGATATCTTGAGATGCACAAGTGTTTTTACAACACATCCAACTTTCGGGAATGTTAGTGATATCAAAGTAAGAATCTGAACCATGAAACTTCATATTTTTTTTTAATTTAATCTTTTTTTTTTAAATACATGAAACTGTGAGACTGCCATGCTTTGGTTCATTAGACCAATTACTGGCTAAGAAACCTTAATATTTATTAATTTTTGCATTTCGATTCTTCTTGAAATTAAATAGCCATGTTCATATTGTAGAAAATAGCTTGTACCGAAACGCCAAGTTTATGGAATCTCAGAAATTTAGTTGGTGGAAGCAAGATGAGACCAAGTCAGTGCCGTGAAATCTATGACCTACAAAATCAGAGATGCTCATTCCTACTTAGTTGCTGTCCTGTCTATTCTCTGTGAGAATATTTAACGAATTAAAAAATTAGATGAAAAAATTCCACAAAATTTCAATTTAAAAAATTAAACTTATCGAGATAGCATAATACTTAAACAAATCATTTGTTGTAAGATAAGATCAAAGTTTCAAACCACAAATTCTGAGTCTATTTTGTAAAATTTCTTGAAAGTTGCTTCAGTGCAATTTTGAAAAACTTAAAACGATTTCTTTAGATGTCTGGCATCAGTATCCTTGAATTCGACAATTCACAGCAAAGTTCTTAATCTTAGAGAGAAGCTAGCTAGTGATGTAAATGAATGTATCAACTCAAGTTCTGCAATTCTAGATGAGAAAAAGGTGAAGATTTCTGTAATTTATAGAAACATCTGCAAACAGAGGAATCTCTTCTGAATCTTCAGTTTTGCAGACAGAAAGTCATAGAATCGAGAGTTTACTGAAGAAAATTATGGAGCCATCAAGCGGCTGTTTGGGAAAGACGAAACTATGTAAACCAGAAGCACTCCGTGGACTAAGAGATATCTCAGACAGATTAGGTTTGAAATTTATTTTTATGACTGATTTGAAATATAATTCGTGCTAGTTTTCCATTTTTCAAAAATAAGTCCGAAATTTTCAGAACATTTTCAAGTTGAAATTTGACAAAGAACAAACAGATGTGTATGGGAAGAAAATTTTTTCGCAGATACTTTCATTCAGAATTCTATTCTGTTAAAAACAATTTAAAAAATTATAACGGTAGTTGCAGAAAAGATGGCAGAAACTATAATTTTAATTAATAAGGCTGGCGACATTAATTCCAAAATTATTTGAAACTTTTACTTTTGTTAAAGCTAAAACAATGCTTGACTCGTCCAAATTTTGCCCGACACAACGAACAACATCAGGATTGCCAGAAATAGAATGTCGTGAGGTGCAAAATCGTATCAACTGGAATCTGTCTCTTCTGATTTAAAATTAGTTGCATCGTTTCAGGAAATGACAGATTCCGTAGATTCAGACAGAAATAGAAGTTCATTAACAACAAGAAGGTTACACAACATTTTGCAGAGACATCAAAAATTCCGCATGAAGCGACGTATCTTGCAGTAGATTTTCCAAAACCGGAAAAGACGGCACAGTTATCAGCTAATACTAAGGCGACGCAATTGTTTGCAGACGAAGATTCAATCTTGATAGCAAATTCTCCAAATACAAGGTCATCGCGGTTTGTAGGCAATACAGGAGTAAAAAGATCAAATGATAGTGATTCAGGAAAGTCCTTAGAAAATGGAAAGCTAACTGCCAAAGAAGCTAAAATCTATAATTTATAGACTGAAACCTTCGAAAATGGAAGATCGAAAGGTTTTTACCGCAGAACAATCTATAAGTTCGTCAGAAATCGAATTCATTCCACCTTTAATCTTTTCTTCAATTGCATCATCTACAAACAATTCCAAATCGTCTTCAAACACAAAAAAAGTTTCGCCAACTTCAAAAGATACGGTATCCTTTTTTGAACACTAGTACATGAATGTCTCGAACATTCTTCTAATTGAAAAGTGTTTAACGTTAGAAAGCAGTAGCTTCATTTCAATCGAAACGTTCAAATGTCACTTTTCTTTTCCACAGGCCATTTCGAAATGCTATTAGTTGCGAAGAAAATAATGAAACGAAAATGAGAAAGTACGACATTCAGAATCGTGAACTGAAAACATTTCAGGAAGAAAGTATTGCTTTTTGTGAAAAAACACTTGCATGTGAGGAGAATTTGAAACAGCGTGAACTAATTTGTCAGCGGCAATATGTGTATCCAAACTTAATTCTTGGTTTGTTTCATTTTTGCGATGATAACGAATAGCATTATCAACATCATTAAATGTTAGATCAAAGTGCCGACTAGAAAAATATAGAATTCATTAGGAAGCTAAATGAAAATATCCCTAAATCAACGAAGAAGTAGCTTAGATTTCTCATCAAACTATTGAACTCTCAGGTGATCTGAAAATCTTTTTACAACTTGAAATGCATATCTTAGCAACTCATAGAACTTAACCATGATTTTAAGTTATCGTCGTTAAGCTTAGCCAGACAAAATTGATAAAATAAAACTCCAGTATCAATTAAATTATTTTGTACTCACTACCTATTATAAATCACCTAATCACTTAGGGGAACAATTCCACATTTATTGTTTTTCAAGTTTTCAAACAATATTCAAGCTGACAATTCGATTTGGCCTGCTACAGAATCCTACAACAAACTGTCCGATATATCCGACATGTCTGTTCAAGCCGAAATTCTCGCCAACTCGGAGGTTGCGGATATGACAAAGACGATCTCCAAAGCATGCATGAGGCCAATAACAACTGATATCTTGCAACAGGTAACAAATTTCAACTTTTTACTCAGCACGAGAATCGGAATCAGTGTGATCTATGAAAACTCCACTTGTTACAGCTCTCGAAGCTTCTGGGTGAATTGGAATCAAGTCGCAAGTCCTGTACACGTCTCGCCGCTTATAACCAAAATATGCTATCCATTCATGATGTAAAGTCTTTGATTTTTGAATAAAATGAACAGTGAGTTGAAGGAAGATAGCAGTGGTGCTAAACATAACTTAACTGAGTCATTGAAAATAAGAATTCCATTAATTAATTAAATATGATGTTGGTGATAAGGAGTTCAATCAGATAGGAAAAGAAAATCCGAAAGCGACAACTAATGTTCGAGTACTTTATATTGAAGTACTTTGGGTGTTCGATTTCCTGCTATGCGTTCATGCATAATTTGCACAGCATTAAAGGAGAATGCAAATGAAAATGCGAAAATCTTGATTCAGAAGTCGATGTGCAGGCAGATGGTAGCTGATGAAATACGGATGGAGAGCGATGTTGACAGGAGTCAGTTTAACGATTTAAAAACTAGACAAAATGGTTTTGACTATTGTACAGCTAGACTGGCCTCAATAAAAGAGCAGTGCGCGACACTGAGGCAATGCTGTCCAGGTTACACTAAGTAAGTGCACTTAAGTTCGATTCAGTAGTCAAATTTCAAAGGATGATTATCACTCTGCTTTGAGAGCAAAGGGTTTTTTCCCGCTACTAAATATGATGCGAACTGAAAATTGATACATATCGAAAATGGCTTATCATTTCCGTTAAATAGACTATTTGCTACTGCCTGAAACAGAGTTTCGAAATTCTTACATTCTAAATCTGAACAATATTTTTTAAAATTTCAGCAACTCAATTGAAACTTTCAGATGCACAGAACTGATGATACAATCAGATACGTCCAGCAAATACTACGAAATGTTAAGGCGTACAAAGCAGATACAAAGTGATTGCGAACGAAAGATCATGGGAACATTGCAGTCGTTACATTCCGCCTTCATACCTCTCAATTCATAACATACTGTTCACCTGTTCGTTACGGTGCTTGATAATCACAAATCTGAGCTGCCTCTGTTGTTTGTTCCAGTTGTTTTTACCATTTCTTAGCGAAATCGTTTTATCTGCTCTAAGAGAAGTTAGAACGAGAGCTCATACTACTCACTTCATTAGCTCTTCAGTATGGAATTTCGTTGGACAGTCTAGGTAGTGCCAATTTATCAATGCTTAACGTGAAATTATGCAATCATCACTTGCATGCTGCTATCTCTAGTCATTCTAGTTTCTCTACTAGCATTTTTAAATTTTGCGCTAGATATGAAGTAAATTTTCAGTCTGGTTTAATTCGATACTTCGGACACTTGTTATTAGGTACTGCAATTAGATTTGGTCTAAACAGCTGGCATAAGTAGAAAGATTTAACCTGTCTCACTAACAACATGTTAATTTAAAATGTTCTTTCTCAAATTATATTCATGAAAAAGGAAAGTATTAATATGCTACACCTATGTTAAATGAACTATTCTAGCCTGAACCACTGAGATAGAGTGATTCGTAAGATGAGGAGATAGATATAGCAGACCGATTTCTGTACAACACTTAATTCAACAAATATTCGAACATTTGTTGCAAGTTAAGCATATCATGGCAAATAAAAAACATCGGTCAGCATTTTTCTGTACTGTTAGAAGCAGCTTGTATCGGATCGAGAAGAGCAGTGCAAACTTTCGTTTTAATCAATTAGATGATTCAGTAAGTGAATTTGATCTTTTAAAAGGAAAAGCTTGTATAATCGATATTAATATGTAAACTATTACTTACATTAAGAATGATTCCTGATTACATTAGAAACTAATTACTTGCATTAAAAACAGTAATTGAATGGCAAACAAGCCATTTCTGAAGAATCTTTCAGGAATTAAAAAAACCTTCGACCAATCTGGTAGTCATTACTTTTCTTCCTTCACTGAACAATTTTCGGAATGAACAATAGTAATATCTCGGAGTTGTCCAGATAGAAAACAGTTCATAAAAATAGCTCAAAACAAACTTAAAATAAATGGCCAAGAGTACTGAAGTATCTAGATAAATCTGAGAAGTATGAAGGAAATTCAGAAACAGTGTGAAACGTACTAGATGCTAATTCACAATCAGTCTTAAGGGATAATGTTGATGCAGCATCTGTTTCACTTGGACATCCAACTAGGTGAAAGGAAGCTAAACATGAGGACACTGTCCGTATGAACTGACGGTGAAAATGCGCTAGGTGACAGAATCTGACCACCCAGAGCCTGCGGGGAGATGATATCCGGACTAAGAATGTAAGGGCTAAGCACTAGAGGACTTAGCAGATATGGATTGATAACGTTGGGTGATAACACGTACGGAGAGAGGATGTACGGTGCGCCAACAAGTGGCGTCAATACGTATGGCGAGAGTATGTACGGAGAGATGAGGAAAGGAAGGAAGACACCAGGCGAGAGCAGGTATGGACCAAGAATGGATGGATTGAGAATCGAAGGACTGAAGATGCTGGGTGACAGAACCACAGGTCCTAGAATACTGAGGCCAAAAGTTGGGGAAAACATGAATGGTGCCAAGAGAGTCGGTGTAAACACTGATACTGCTTGACGTTTATTTCGATCCCGCCCCTGATCCTGAAAAAATCATTTTTAAACTCGATTTCAGATTGATTTTTAAATTAATCTTAATCTTAACTTTTAACAAATAGAAATGAGAAAAATAAGAGAGAGAGAGAAAGAGATGAAATATTTCTCTGTTAACTTTGATGGCTCCGATTTGTCACTCATAGGTATTTAAATGATCTATCAATTTATTTTGAAACCTTCGCAAACAACCGATAGATATTTTTAACTCTAACAACCACTGATACGAAAGGATTGAAATTGGTGCAACTGATCAATTGCGAAATTTCAAACTATAACTTTTAACTTAAGGAGAAACTTAGATTCACTGTTTATTTCATACAGCATAGCAGAATGATTCGGTCTAAGTAATTAACAATTAGATGACTTATTTTATGAAGTCTCTCCGAAAGAATAATTAGGAATAATTCTGTTCACCTTGGCAGTATATCGCCACTGAGTATTCGTAGGATTAGTAGAGAATGCTTCATTATAAGTTATTTTTTAAAACAATCTCTTCTGAAAACTTTCTTCCAAATAACATTTTAAAGCGAAATATTTCACTTCTGAACGTATGTGAATTACTGGAGACTACCAACATAAATTCAAACTAGTCAGAGGGGAACTGTATAAATTGTGTACAGAAATCTAAAGTACATCAACTGAGAATTCATCATCTATTCCCGAAAAGAAATTTCCATCAGATTCAGAAACCAAATGGCGTAGTTTGAAAGCAGGATTCGATCCAATCAATGGATCGAGTCGAAGTACCTTTCGTCTTTCGTTCTCAAATTCTCATTTAGCTTAATGAATGCATCTCACCTCATTTCCCGAAGAAAAACTCTCGTTGTAAGTGTCAGTTCCATTCTTTGCAATCCGTTCGATGGTTTCCCAGAGTGTTTCTTCCAGTTGCTTTCGACTGAGTTGTTCGTACTTCTTCAGATCGAAATTCACATCTTCCGCCTTTTGAATCCCTGAAATAACTTCTGTACTTCCTGACATTGTCACCACCGGAACGGAAAACTGTTCAAAATTGACACACCGTGCTGGTATAGCACTTCCTTGAGTTGTGGTGCTTCTAGGAAGGTGAAGCCTCTGCTTTTCATATCGTTCCTCTGTACAGCATTGAAAGATTTTTGCAAATTCTTAAATGCCTCACTGATCTTTTTCGTAGCCTTTAATTAAAAGAAGCAAATTGTGCAAATACTGCTTCAGTTTCTGGCACAGTAAAACCCGGAAGAGAGAAAAAGTTTACTTAAAAACCTAGAATCTTTAATTTTGCAGGAGTACATATCTGTGATTCTCATCAAGGAGTTTTTTCATGCTAGTGCCAGATTGCAAAAACTGTCAACCTCAGAAACCATATCCTCCAAGCCTGAAACATTTGTTTCTTTCAGGATGTCTAAAGCCATTTCAACGGCAGTACGAGCTCCTGAAACTTCCATTACCATCTCTAACACTGCCTGACGGTCTTTTTCAGTTAAACCACTTTTTTCCAACAACTGAAATCGTTATATAAACTTAGAATGATTCATGATAAATGATAGAGATTAAATGATTCTAAGAAAATTATCATTAATTGGCACTGTTGGAATCTTAAAGGCTTAGATTTTAAGAATAAGTCAAGAAATTACATATCAAAATCAGAATTTTCTCGAAAAATTTTGCAAAAGATAGCTTTCATTTAAGACAAGTTTTCTAAATTAAGAATGTCTAAAACTAGAACAACTGAAATAATAGAGATTTGAAAAAAGTGTTAACTTTCGGAAGAGAAGCGATACTGTTCGAACTGTCATCCTTGTAAAATGGCATAATGGAAGGTGATAAAAAACGCTTTTCGGATTGCATCTGGAAGTGACGAATTCAAGTAAATTTAGGAATGAAGCATGAAAAATCTTCTGAAGTACAGAGAAAAGAAAAAAAAAAGAACGAACCTTATCAGGCATTAAGGGCATCAGTCGCGGACTCAGAAATCGAAAATTGACTTCATCTTTTTTGGTCTTTTGTTTAATATCGTTCACAAAATCGAGAACCACTGAGATAAAATTCTTGTATTTTGACTGAAAATAAGTGGCATCACTTCTTTTCCCTACTAAGAATAAAATTCCAAAACTAATTTATTGCAAAATCTTCAAGAAATTCAAAACAGTCTAAAGTATTATTGTCTTAAAATGTTCTGAAATGTTTCAAGCATTTTTATACCATTTTCATGTGCTTTCTCTTGAAAAAGTTTTCAAATAATTATGCAAAGCACCTGAATTTTCGGTCTGGTTGGTTTCTCGTTACCGAGTATAAGGTCGAAAAGTCGTAGATTATAGACTTTGGTACGGCTCGATCCTAATTCTTGATCCATCTTTCTTTTAAACTCAGTGATATGCTCATATGTTTTTGTCCAATTGCCACTTGCTTCCTTTCCGCTTAACATAACATTGATAAATTTGGATATCTAAATATATTAGTATTTAAATAACAATAATTTAAAATAACAATAATCTAAGAGGAGTTTAAATAAAATTGATTGAAAAACAAAAGAAATTAAAACTTTATTAAGCATTGTGTGGTTACAGATGGAATATGCTATTTTGAGATTTTTTAATTAATGTTTTAATTAATAATCTTAATCGCCTATCAGTGAAATGTTTACTTGCTGAATTGGAGTTTTTCTGATATTCAACTCATGGATTGATGGCATTTTGTTGACTTGTTTCACCTAAATAAAAAAGTAAAAAGCAATTTTTCTTGGAAAAAAGAGTCCAGTTTTTATTTTAATGAATTGATGAAAAGTTCCCAAAAGAAATATTCAACTGAAAAAATTGCCCAATCTTTTCGAGACTTCGCTTTTCTAGCTGATTTGCAGCTTCTTAGGTCGGTTCACCTAAGAGCAAGCAGTTATCTAAAGAACTGATAAGCTTGTACAATCACTCACGTCAACAATCAGATGATCACTTTTAAAAACGTGATTTGCAATAAGTCGATGAACGTCACGACGTCGTCGTCGTCGCTTCCCATCCAGAAATCCTAATGGAATGAAATTCTGGTTAAACTTCTCATTCTGCACAAATAAACTGGCAGGCGCAGAGTTGTAGCAGCCACTTTTTTGAGTATTTGCTTCGCAAAGTTCAGATGATCTCACAGAAAGATTTGTATCCCTGCCCAGTTTTAATTTTCTTCTATCCTCTGTTTCTGACATTTCAGTTGGTCCATGAAGCGAAGAGTTGGAGAGCTTCAACGATTCTTTAATTTCATTTTCAATTAAATAAGAAATTTGAAAACTTTCGCTTCCACCTGCCAACTGCTTTCTTGACGCTAAATGCAAATCTGTTGATTTCCAAGCACTAGGTAGCAGCTTATTTAAAATGATTCCAGACTTCCGCTGGCCAGATACTTTGAAATTTGAAATAGTTTGTGAAGTGTTTGATGTGAAGTTTTGACTTTCACTCAAAGTGTCATGTTGCATGGCGAAATTGCTTTCAGATTCAGAGTGAAAAGGATGAGAAATTTCCTCCTTCACATTCATTCTGCGGTAGCTTCTGATATTCTCTCTTCTATAACCGTGATTTGTCAAAGACTCCAGCTCTTCCGTGGAATCAGTGGCCGTAATAAAAGCTGGTGTATCAGTAAGCATAGCATGGTCTTGATTTTGTTCAGAATCTTGGCTAGAATATGCCTTTTGTCTTACTTGTACCAAACATTTGGCACCAGCCGCAAGATCATGCTCATCTTCAATTTCATCCAAGCACAAAGCTAGGATTTTTTGTTTCTCTGGAATAAAAATCCGCAAATTAAATAGTAATGAAGAAAAATAATCATGCGACAACTACAGGTATTTGATGGTTTTTTTTCTAAATACTAGACGGAAATTTGCACTAAGTTTTATCCTTCTAAATTCTAGACTGTAAGGAACACTCGATGCTTAAATACAAATGAATTAATAGTTAGAGTAACAGTGCTTTCAGATTCCAACAGCATTTGAGGCTCTGTTAATTTTTCAAATTATCAAGGCTGGGTTATTTCAGTTAATTCTAATTAAAAAAACTTAATATTTTCTAAACCAGCCTTTACTTAGTTCCTGATACATCTCTTTGCCAATTTGTCCAAATAATGCCCTGATTGCATTAATGTACCAATTCAAGTGCACATTTTTAGTTGTCTCGAAAGTCTTCTTGTTCATTCTCACTTTGTAGATATTTCTAATGTCACTAGCCATTGGTTTAACACTCAGTGCTGAAATTAAAAATGCAGCAATTAATTAGCGATTATCAGCTAAACAAATTCTTCATACTTTTGGCTTGACTTATGGCATAGTCGAATTAAAAGAAGACTGGTTTGGATGATTCGATCTAATTGATACTGCTATATTTCAGAGTAACATACTTGTTTGAACTGTAACAGTTACCAATAGCCAATATGCGAATTGCATCCCTTCGAGATACACCAAATCTACAACTGGAATAATTACTGATAACATTTGAATCCTTCCCCGAGATATGACCCATAAGGGTTATTAACTTAAAATGTCATGATATACTGTTAATTTCGCCAAAGCCATTAATTGCTTGCATAAATAGCACATATATTGTGGAAATCAGACTTCGACAGTGCAAAAAGAGTACTTCAGTTGTGAATAACTAGCGATCTACTAGAATGTATCGATGAAAAAATTTGTAAGAAGTACCTAATGAATAAGTGTCTATACAATAGTGCAGGTAAATAGGTAAATAGCATTGAGCTCAGTTATTATCCTGAACAACAATTATTGTTTGAGGAAATCGGAGTTTCCCACATTTGATACTAATACATGAAATCTTACTGTAAAGAAGATACTTCCTCAATTTTTTTGAAGAGTTTTTTTATCGATGCAGTTTGATATCTAACTTTGCTACTTATCAACTTTAAGCCTAACAGAACATTGTTGTTAATTTCACTGAATGTAAATAATTATCACTTGACTCTTTAAAATAATCTTACTGCAAAGGAGTAAATGATAGCGTTTACAAAACGAATAATCGAATAGCACAGCACCAATCACTGATTTTATGCCGTACTATCAATACCACTTTACCGCATTATGACCCTGATAACCCGAATTTTTTATACAGACCCTACAAAATGTAACTATTTTACACAACTCCTTCAACCTTCATATTTCTTCTTCTAATTCATTGGTGATCTATTATCATGATGTCTCCTACAAAGCGTCCACTGCCTTCCATCCATCCTTCTTTCTCCGACATCTAAGTTGCAGTTTTAATAAATTTTGCAGTAATGAAAATTAAACGAGATGTATCGTGCGAGGCACTTATGAGAATTTCATTGAATTTTAAACAAAATCAATTCAATTTTCAGGAAAAGTAGGCCGGGAATTTGCACAATTGGAATAACTAATTTATACTTCATAACTTAATTTATAACTCATACTTCATCGAACACCAAATAGAAAATAAAGTATTCAGTGTTTTGGACGAAAGAAGCTTCTATTAATTATAAAATTTTAAAAAGCTATATAAAAATCAAGCATGAAATATTATTCCACCACCGAACCTTATTTATTCTTCATCACTCCCTATAACTGAATTTAAAATTTCTAACTCGAAGTTATAATTTGATGAGTGTTTAGCTGAAATATAACTTACGCTTAATATTATCATGAAATTTATACCACAACTCCTAGCTAACTTCTGATCGAGATAATTGTTTACAATACTTACAATACCACCAGATATGAATTTTATCATATAATTTTCAAAATCAGGAAGAAAAACACATTCTAATTTATATCTAATTAATCATCAACTGTAAATGACAGCATATTTTCAGCTCCTGAAAGAATCCATGCACTGTGTAAAAATCCGTTCCAAAGAATTCAGCAACTGCTCTTTCGCCGAGTTCTTCACCAGGGCAAGCAAACACCAATTTTAGGAATATGTAAGTCATATGAAAAAATTTTTAAAACCAAAAATTGCTTCCTAAACGTATCTCTACAATACAATTCTTTCATCTAAAGCCGCAACACGAAAGACAACAGTATAAGACTTTCTACTCAAGTAATCGATCCACAACATGAGAACTTCGATGAATTCATCTAAATCTTCTTAATTTCGGATTTTCTTCTCTAAGTAAGAAAAATAAACTAGAAAACACTAAGGATAATACGTTCCAAGCACTAATAGATTTAAACCGACTTCCCAACCTTATCACCTTCATCAGAAATACTAAAAGCTTGACCCTAAAATCACTAAAATTAAAATATACGACTCAATACTATGGGTTTGCAAGCGGATTTGTCAGTAACCCATATGCAAGAAAGCACCGCGTGTTTACGTTACTTGCTAGGCTTAAAACCGAGTTCAAATACCTGTTGTTCAGACTCTAGTTAGCGAGAAGCAAGTTATTCTATTCAGTCGCATATAATTTTCTTTGCTGACCTCCATAAAACAATCTGATTTTACGAGATACCAAACTACTGAGCGCAATTTCACGCGAAATTGACATCACAGTCCCGGTATGCTAATGCGATCGTAACTAAATGATAAGAAACACTCAAGGTAGCTTCTGAAGCATCCAGTTCATTACAACTCATTTCTAGACATATTGGTTTTCGCAATAATTTGTTGTTCACTGTTTCTTTAGCAAATGAACACTTAATTTCTGAACAAGAAAAAAAAAACTCCTCCAAACACTTCCAGTTCTTTTCCTTCGTTTCCCGCCTATTTTTTGTTTATTCCCTCGAAAACACGATATTTCGGACAAGAATAACAAGAACAAGAAGTTTCCATGTTTTATAGATTCTTTAAAACCGAAAGCCAAAATTCACGACCGCATCCCTTCTATTCCACTTTCCTGCTCGAGTTCATCGAAAGTACACCACGGGCAAAAAACCCCTAATATTCAATGCAAGCCCTATGCTTCCAAAATATTTAATGAACAACTCATGCACAACGACCCAAGTATTTTAAATTATTGCTTCCTTTATTTTTTCTGCAAAACTCTAAAACCATCAACGAAAAGAATAAATTTAATGACAACTGTAGTTTACAGATACAGAGCATAACTTACATGATCAGTTATCAAATTAGTTATGATCCCTAAAAAGAAAAATTGTTTCGCATAATTCACTAAAAGAAATTGCAGAAGATTTTCGAAAATTCGTAATATCAACTTACGAATTATGTTTATGAAACTTTAAAACCACATAATAGAACCGACGTTCGGCTCATTCCGTAACAAACCCACCCGTAATTTTCAAACAAAATCGGATGCCTACGTTTAAAAAATTAGGAAAAGAAACAAAGAGACTTTCCAAACAGCTCAGTTTTTACATACGCTGTAAACAAAACAATGTCAAGTAGAACAAACTCATGGGGAAAACCTCTACAGAGATTGGGAATCTGGAAAATAATTAACGAAAACGGATCAGAAGGATAAAGAAGACCTTTCGCATCACTTCAGCTATACAAGTCGTCATCATCATTTCCAGCGCCAGATGGTCCCGATGGCTGTCCTGGATTTGAGGAAATACTTGTCTGATTTGGAAACCTGAAAAGGACTTTACTTAGCACTCATGTATCAAACTAGTAACCAGTGTTCAGTCAATTCTAGAAGATATAACAGGATTACGAATTCATAGATGACATTTACGAATGAACTTTTTTTTTTTTCTAAACGATGCTAAAACATAAACATACTTGAAACTAGTCCCAAAACCTCGTTGTTGTTGCAGCGTTTGTGCAAACATCTCATATTTACGAATATCATTGTCCGAAACGGAACGACGGGCAAATTTCATCGCCTGTAGAAATCACTGATAAAAGAAAACTAGATATGAAATTACAGACCGCTACCAATTCAACTTAAATGATTTTAACCTTGCTAATTAAGACATAAATAAGGAATAATACTAGAAATAGAATCAAATTTCATTTCATTTAAGCATAATAGTAACAATACAGAACTAGCGACAAAGTATTCCAGATGATGAATGTAGGAGAACCAAATCAAAAAGAAAAAACTAATCATAGCTGGTGATCCAATGTCTCTATTTGAATTTAAAATATTAAAATGAACCTCTTCGAAATGTGCACGAGTAATTTCTGGTACTGGATCATAAGCATCATCATCCATAAGTTCTTCTCCTCGAGCACGACGTTCTTGCTTCTCTTTTTCATGTCGAATTTCTTTTTCGATGCTCTCGCGAATTGCCAGTTTACATGCTCGCTGACAAATTTCTGTCAAATCAGCACCTGAGAAACCGACTGTTGTCTTGGCCAAGTATGTCAAATCCACGTCCTTAATTCGACTATTAATTAGGAATTATATTGCCAAGCAATTTTTTCTGCATTCGATTTATGTAGAAGCTAACCGTTGCAATTGGTGTTTTGCGAAGATTCGCCTTGAAGATCTGCAGACGACTAGCTTCATCAGGAAGAGGTATATAAATCAATTGATCAAGTCGTCCTGGACGAAGAATAGCCGAGTCGATTATATCGGGCCTGACAAAATGAATGCAAAAGGAAGTAAGAACTAGAAACATTGAACACTTAGTTATAGCAACATACAGGAACAATAAACAAATATGTTGGTTGAACAAACCGATTTGTAGCTCCAATGATAAAAACATTCTTTTTGTTTGACATCCCATCCATCTCAGTCAGAATTTGGTTGATTACACGATCAGCCGCGCCGCCTGCATCTCCTATATTGCCACCACGAGCCTTAGCCACTGAATCTAACTCATCGAAAAAAAGGACACATGGAGCAGCAGCCCGAGCCTGTAACTCACTTATAGAAATATCTGTAAAAGGCTTTACAATTACTGAAAAACTTTTATCGCGCAAATTTCATTAAATAAAACCACTTTCAACATTTCATGGACCTTACCTTATCAAAAACATCTCGCACATTTGCTTCAGATTCACCAAACCACATAGTGAGAAGCTCAGGCCCTTTGATCGAAATAAAGTTTGCTTGACACTCATGTGCAATTGCTTTAGCAAGAAGTGTTTTACCGCATCCGGGAGGACCATAAAATAACACTCCACGAGACGGCTGCATGCCAAATTTAAGATATTTGTCTGGATGTTCCACTGGATACTAAAAATATAATTCATTTAGGATAATTTGTATAGAGATCGACTTCCTGGTTTCCCTGAACACTAATCTGTCGAGAATCCATTTTTGCTGAAAATTTTGTTCAGTAAACAGGAATAACAATCATTTTAAAAATTTGGACCTGAACAAGTTCCTGGAGCTCACGTTTCACATTCTGCAAGCCACCAATGTCATCCCAGGTAACATTAGGTGTTTCAACAGTGGTCTCACGAAGCGCTGATGGACTGCTTTTACCCATCGCAAACTGAAAAAAAAAATTTTAAATCATAACTATGTAATTCAAAGTCTAAATATAATTTCATGGGACTTTTGGTCCTCATCACTGTTTTATTCGAAATATCTTCAGTTCTATTCTCTAATACTGAGTGCTATTTGAACAATATGAAATTGAAAACAAATCCAGTGAAATTCTGCCTAATATGAAGGCAGAAAAACAACAACATAACAACTGATAATGGAAAACAACGTATCGAAAGAAGAAAAGTTCAAATCACTAGGAGAAAGATATTTGCAAAAATCAATCCTAGGCACATTCTACAAGACAAAGTTATTAATTACGAAAAATGAAACAAAAAAGTGCAGACCCGGAAATTCTCCATAGTAACTGCCAGTGAATTAAGAACTTCCGCATCGATTGTATCATCTTCCAAATCGATCAGTTCCATTTTCTCACGAATTTGCTGCAAGGCCGCTTCAGAACAAAGAGATGCCAAATCAGCACCAACATAACCATGGCATTCATTTGCAACCTTAAATTTCTTGCCTTCATTTCCATTAATGCAAGTAACTCTTAAATGAGAAATTTGTTCTTACAAATCTTCAGATACAGTCAGACCTCTTTATGTAGGATCTTTATAAAATGGATGACCTATGGAACCAAGTTTACATCTTAATCTTGAATGTGTGCACTGACTAGTAGACCAGTTACTCAAATAAAAATAACTGTTCTGTTCACAGCGCAATGTCCAATTTGTCTTCGAGGCTTGTATCAGCACTTTATGTTGAATCCCATAATGCTTTCTTATACCTCGATAATACAACGAGGAAGAAAATTTATAGCTCCATACCCCGTATACTAGACTTCCAAAGAAATCGGCTCTTTACGGACAAAGTAACATACTTTATATTAGCACTACAAAATTCCCAGCAAAACATAATTTGAAAATATTTCATTCTACTTAAGTAAAGCTGAGAAGTTTCACATCTGTTTCTCTCAAATCCAGTATGGGGTTCTGAGAAATTAACCTGCTCCAAATCAACATCATCACCAAGGCGCATGTTCTTCGTATGTATACGAAGAATTTCTAGCCTTCCAATCGCATCTGGAATACCAATGTCAATTTCACGATCAAATCGACCAAAACGCCGTAGCGCTGGATCAATCGAATTTGGTCGATTTGTTGCTGCCATAACAACAACATGACTGCGTTGTTTCAAGCCATCCATAAGCGTTAACAACTGCGATACTATACGCCGCTCAACTTCTCCATGAGTCTAAATGACACTGATTGAAATTACTGCGAAAAAGTAAAAAATCTCAGGAGCAAGATCCATTTCTGGTTAGTCCTTTAACCAAAATCAACTAGCGTTCCATCGGTGGTAAATATGCCTTAATAGGTAGCTTCCTGAAAACGAAAGCTTTCCGGTTCCGGGAGAAGTGTGGTTCAAAAGCCGAAACTTAAAGAAATTAACGGAAGGGTATAACCAGGAGTGGAAGTACTATACAAATACTTCACAGAAGTTTCTTTTTTAAATAAACCAGTTAAAAATACTTTTTCACGCTTCGGTGCGATAGCATCAAGTTCATCGATAAACAAAATCGCAGGTGAATTTTTTTCGCATTCTTCAAATGCCTTTCGTAAATTGGATTCCGATTCACCAGCTAATTTGCTCATAATTTCAGGTCCTACAAATAAATTTAGTGACCAAGGTGTGTTGGATATTTTATTATGAAACTATCTTGATTTGAAAACTTGAGCAAATTGATGGAAAGCTAACGAATGAGCACTTACCATTCAGGAGAAAGAAAAACGCTCCAGTTTCATTTGCGACGGCTCGAGCAATTAGTGTTTTGCCCGTGCCTGGGGGTCCATACAACAAAATGCCTCGTGGTGGCTGTAAAAAATCAAACACAATTCTATCCTAACTGATCGGATCAATCGATGTTTGGATTAATTAATTATTATGAATTTTGTATTTAACGCCTTTCAGTTCTACTATTCTCCTCCAGTTACCAATGCGAATCATCTCTTCCTCTGTTTTTGAAACTTCTTATTGTCGATTAAACCTTTTTTAATATATTATCTATTCATTAAGAAATTATGAGAAAACTAACTGTACCTTAATCCCAATAGCTTTAAACAGCTGAGGATGTCTTAATGGAAGTTCAACCATTTCTTTGATTTGTGCAAGTTGCTTACGTACACCTCCAATATCATCATATCCAACATCAGCCATATTTTCCTCCTCCTCTTCACGCTTAATCGGTTCACCTTCGCAATGAATGATCGTATCTGGTGCAACAATGCATGATGGCGAGGGATCAGTTTCAACCACCTTAAAAACCTTCTGTTCAATAACAAGATATTCCTACTAGCCACATTAAGGATAAAAAATTTCTTTAGCCGAGTGTGAGCTTCCAGTTGCATAAAGAAGGAAAAAAAAAATGCTGTTGCCACAAATTCTTTATAATCAACCGTCATAAACCTCAGTAGTTTATTGTCCTCCCAAAATAAAACCTTGAGACTTGCCTTAAACTCAACATTTCGCATAGCTGCATTAACAGAAAAAAGATCGCCTTTGTGAAGTGGTCGGTATGACTCCACAAAATATGGTTTCAAAAACACTTCGAACAGATTACTGGAAATACACGATTTAAGAACATCTGGATCATATAATTATAATGAATGGTTAATGCTGTGGAAAAAATTTCTTAATCCAGTGACCATGCCTGATTAGAGAATTCAGAGTTTTACTTTTTTTCTTTTTTACAGAGCTCAGCAAGTGCTGTTTTTCTGTGTACAGCAAGAAATCTGCCCGGTGCAAACTCCCACAACTGTAACCCTGGTACACACCTTTACCAGTTTCAGGACCCCTGCACCATTCATCACTGCTCTGCGGACGCTATATAAAACTGCTTTCGATATATAACTTAAAAGAATTAAGCAACTACATGAACTCACCCCGTAAGACCCACAACTGTATCATCGATGGGAAGAACGTGAACGCGTTTTCCATAACTGATATTCGGAGCAGCGGTGATGCTACAAAAATTTTTTTGTGATAATGAAATAAGAAATAACATTTGAACAACTACACTATATTTCAATATATTTATAACTTTAGCTGACTACAAAGGGGAACTGACATATAAACTGGCACCTAAATGTCTAATAATTCAACCAATTGAAAAAAGATACATTTACTATTGCTCAGAAGGTCCAAGAATTCTTATCTTGGAGAATAAGCTGCCTAGACTACAATCAGGGTAAAATGTAATGAGTTATTTGGAAGGAATCAATCTAATACCGAAACACGCGAACCTTACAACGTCACCCAAACGCACACGTAAATTATTGCGAACCACTCGATTCATACGAATTTTATCATTCGGACAAGTGTCGTCCGACAACACAATACATACTGTTTCCTTACGCTTCTTTCCTTTCAAAATAACTGTGTCACCACGAAACAGATTCAGTTCATCCATTTTTGCCTGAAAAATCAATTTCCAAGCCACTACTTGAAATTGATGAACCAACAGCAGCGATAAAAAACTTTATATCTGCTTGTATAGGAGATACATTTACAAAAACCATTTATCAGACCAATTAAGCTCTAATTAAACGTTCTACCTGTGAGAGAGCAACCACAGAATTGTCATCATTAACAGACTGATCGACTATTAACCGATTCGGCTTCACCTTATCCTTTAAGATGGCCGTCGCTAACTCTTCACTCTTCTTCGTCTTATCATCGACCGGACTGAAATTCATAACCCGTCTCCCTAATAAATATATTGAAGAAGCTTTGAAAAGATGACAGTACAACAGTATCTCAGCTGCATGCTTCAGTCTTTTACTAAGATAGAATCTGACTTACGTTGGAATGGATGCCATTACTTTTGTTCTTGTATGAAACCGCTGCTTCGAAAATCAAAATGAATTTCTCTGCCAAAAAAAAAGATGAAAATAGAACAGAATAAATGAACTTTCGTATGAAAGACACAACATGGGATATTCTTATACGACAAACGAGTGGTTAAACAAAAAAAGAACAAGTGAATCACGAAAGACAGAAAAGTGGAGAAATAATCGATATTTGATAAAATGATAACTTATTCTACTTTTCTATGCAGTAACTTTTCAAAAAGCCCACAACATTCTAAGGAAATCTTTTGCCTAAACCTCATATTTGTAAAAAAACAGGTGGAAGAACAAGTTGAATACACAACGAATACAGCTGATTACTTAGCATCATGGTAGGTAGCAGTGTGTGAAATCTTTTTATTTCTCACCACAGAACACTTGTTTTATGTTCCTGTGAGTTAACACTGGCACTAATCTCAACTTCTATGCACAACATTACCGACAAACAATCCTAAAATGGTAAGTCACTGGATTGCTTTTATGACTAACCATATGCTGCACTGTAAAACCTTTTTAGTACTTCCTAAATATAAGTAATAATTATAAGAATACTGGCAACAAGCCTTCAGCTCTGAATGCTGAACTGTCTAAGCTCAGCTGTTACAAATGAACAACTGAATAGGTGCTCGTTAAAAGCTTCAGAATAAAATGACATTCGATGTGAGCAGAAACGAATACAATGAAGAGCACTTGCAGTAAGCTTATTTTTGAGGCACAAGTTGTGACTATCGAATTAGAGATGAACATTGAATAACCAACTGGAAACAAATTTCCGACTCCACAGCCTTTAACCCTTGATATTTAAAATAAAGTAGAGTGGAAAATTCCACTCGATTAAAGAAAAGGGTTAGGCCTACATAGGCGACCTTTAACCTCCTGCCCCACAAACCGCAAAGCCTCCCCTCCTCCAAAAACTATTCCCTTCTGGAACTTTCTTACGAAATTTAACAATGGGTAGCGTTAATTGCGTGTTCGGATTACTATGCAAATTTAAGGATCTGTCGGTGGATTTGGACTGACGACAAGTAACAAGACCGCTCTTTGACATTAAGACGCTTCGAGAAATTGAGTTTTTTGTTAGAGAAACATAAGGAGAGGTAAAGATAGAAGTGGTTCGGCGGTTAGTTTACGAAGATTATCATGAGGACACCTGTCGGGATGTCTGGTAGTATTCACTGAACAGTTGCTATCAGATTGGTGGCAGTTACCTGCTGAGTGCTTGATGTTTTCAGGAATGAGGGATATCACGTTGACCTGATATCATTCATCATCCAATAAGTTTGAAATTTCGTTTTCTGATGGATGCAATAGGTATATGTGAATAAAATGCTGAATCCAAGTGGTCTCAGGTCCGATTTTAAGAAAGACTAATGGATAAAACTTCACTGATTCGATAGTATCTAAATTCTTTTCTGATATTGGTAGGTTGGTTTATATAGTAAAAATTGTATTTGATAACAGTCAGGGAAAACAGTGATAAGAATGGACTTCACATGGACTTGCTGTGGAAAGTGTCACCTCCATCTTATTTACTGATATTTAATTAGGTGTATTTGTTTTCGTATAGTTTTAATTCTGACGTGCTCTGTGCCAAGAAGTTTTGTTAGTTTATGGTTAGGCCATGTCAGATTACACTTTTGTTCAGTCACAGTTACCTGACTGAATTCCCGCATAGGTCTTCTTCCAGGTAAAAATATGTCAGAAGATTCACCGAACACAAATAAGCTGTCCTCATTTGATTTGTAAGTTCACGCAGTCACATTTTTATTGATAATTCATTCAGGTTACAAACGAATATTCGTAATAATCCTTAATGTTCATTAGTTATGGGATGATAAATTTTTTTTTTAGGACAAGAGGAAAATAGACGAACATAATTCGATTCATTTAGCTTTCACTGGTTTTTTAGCCTGAAAAGAAAAGTTTTGAAATAATATTTAGAGAATTTAATGTGTTTCAAAACTTTATAGCCCATTTCTTTTTCTGATGATATCTTTCTCATTTACATTTGTAATTTTATGAGTATATGTACTGCAAAAATTTCCTAACCGTTGCTGGCGGAGCAGCTTTGCCTGGGGCAGCAGATGCTTTCCGATCGGTCTTTTGGGATTTCTCTCCAGCTCCGTCTTCAGCTTCTTTTTCAGGCAAATTTTCTTTATCAGCTGCAACCGGGGCACCATACTCCTCCTCGACCTCATCTACACCAGGTACAGAGAGAGGAATTGGTTGGACCGGCGGCCTAGCGGCATCACCATCCGCCTTCACCTGCTCCACGTATTTAGGTGGTTCCAGATTTTTACGGATTTGCTCAAGCTCTTCGTTTTCTCGTCGACCCCATTCCGGTGGCGGACGAGCCGTACCATGAGCTATTTTTGGGGGTTTTTTTACTATTGGCTAAAAAAATATGCCAATCAAGCATGCAATTTACAAGACTAAATTCTCATATTTCGAAATAGTACACAGTTTTCAGGCTGGCTAGGAATCACTACTGTAAAACGGATTAACCGTGAAAAAAGGAATAATAAAGGGTAGAACAAAACTTAACACGTCCAAGAACTGAATAAATCTTATGTAGTATTACTTATGTAGTTCAGTTCTCGAAGTTTTCTTCGGCTAGTTTCAGGTTTATCAGTTCCTTAATCAAAAAAAAAAAAACTCTGCAACGCAGTTCTATTCAACCTTTGATGAAATAAGACAAAAATGCCACAAAATTATTGTTTTAGTAGATATTATAATTGATATTACGTGTTCATAAAGATCGCGACGGTCGCCATATGAACGCCGATCAATTTGACGATCGAATTTCGATACCACATTGATTTTTGGCTAAAAGGACTTGTTGAAACTATTTAGCAAGTTCTGTAATGAATTATTTGCTTTCCACTAGACTAACAAATCATTTGTTTGTTAGTCATTTTGCTTACTCCATAAACATTTCCTAAATGATCCACGCGAACTGTGAATATCACAAACCGGATGTATGGATGCAGCTGCTTCTTCAGGATCCAATCCTTTTTGCAATGCCTTGTTACGAGCTACCTGACGCTCACGCTCGTGCAACTCTTTCAGCTGAAATGCTTTCGCTCAGAAACTTCTTGGATCTAAACTTGCTTACAGGTGATAGATGGGAACGACATACGTCATATTCCTGACGCTCGTGCCTCTTCTCCAAGTCATACTTTTCCCCTTCCAACTTTACGATCCGTGAGTGCAACTGTTTGATTCGATCCTTCAGGTCATTTGGCAGGAGGTCGGCAATGTTGCCACCACGACGTTGAATGGCTTCCAGGAATGCTTGCTTTGCTGCTTTCTTTCCTTCATCGCTCATCTCTTGTTTTGCCTTTAAAAGAGTGTCTGAATTATTTTTAGACCAATCTATCATCATGCGGGTTGTTTGATGGGAAGCGGAAAGAGATCCGATATCAGTCACTATCAAATGAAAGAAGATGTATATTGTTGATAGTTTCATTTCAATCACTTCTACGCTAAATTCATTCAAACAAGCTCACAGCAAGAGTCTTCATCTGATCACCCTTCTCCGTTTTCTGGATCACGAAATTCTTTCCACCAGCCGTTGTTCCGGCAGCAAATGAGCCGGCCATCAGATTCTGTCTTTTCTTTCTTTCTTCCTCCCGTCGGTGCTTCTCCGCTTCGATGCGTGCTTTGCTTTCCTCCTGCATTCAAGAAATTTGCAGCCTAGTCAGCCTAGTCATATACATACATTAAGCTCAATCATATTGAACGATTCCAGAAAATGGCTAATGTTTTCGACATAGGACAATTTTATGAAGCATGAGAAATCTGTAGTACCCAAAATATGTTTATAATTTGAACAACTACACTTCGAAATGCTGTCTTCAGAGTTCCGATCAGACCGGCTAGGCATACCGGTCCACCTCAATAATAATAATACCTCTTCTTGTCGTCTCTTTTCTTCATTCTGACGTTGCCTTTCTGCAAATTCTCGTTCTTCCTGTTCACGTTGTTGTCTCCTCTGTTCCTGCTTTTCCTTCAGCGTCCGCAGTTCTTCCTCGATTTTCTCTTTTTCAACTCTTCGTCGTTCCTCGTAATCTTGAATCTTAGCCGCTTCCTCTTCCTGATGCCTCTTTTTGGCAGCCTGAAATCAGGTACCTAGTGTGCTGATAGGAATGTGAAAATTTCTTCCTAAGCTCCTTTCTACGGAGAAAACCTGGCAAATACATTTTTTCCCAATGAGGTATAATAATTTTTATACAAAAAAAATTGGAATAGAATTAACCAGCATAGCTTTCTCAGCTTCCGTTTGTTCAGCTGGTGTTTCATCCTTTTCCTGAGGTGGTGCACGTCGTAACCTGAAGCATTCTTTATGATCAACTTCTCCTCCTCTATGTCCATTGTTCCATGGTTAACTGTTGTGTTTTGCAAGATATTTCATCCTTTGGATAGTTAGCAAATTTTGCAGAAAGCAGTGGAATAAGAGTTCTTTCTATATATATTGCAAACAACAAAAGATGGCTTGCCTATTACACTTATTTCACTTAGCATCTACTGAAAATCAGACTAATAATACAGTGCACAGTAATCATATGATAGCCGTATTAATTATTTTAAGGATAATTTAGAGAATAACTGAACTATAATTTAAGTTAAATCAGTAGGAAAGAATGGTTTAAGTTTTTCAAAAAAATTAAATTTTTTTTCCTTCTTCAACTGTTTTCATGTTTCTGTTTTCTCGCTCACTTAGAAGATTGCATGAAGTCATATGTTAATTAATAGGTCTTTTTACGAGCAATATTTCAATTAATTCATTTTGTTTCTGAAATCTATTTTTTGCTTTTCCCCAACTAATTTAGAGAAGGAAAGTTTATTTTAACGTTATTTAACAAAAACTTACTGGAGATTTTAATTGAGAACCAAACTTTTCTTTTATTGAGTTTAATTATCTGGAAAATTAGAGGACAAAAATCTGAGATCCAACTCACTGAGGTGTAGCTTCCGTCTTTTCAGCAGGCGGCTCATCATCTGCACGAACTGGTGGTGCTTCTGCTTCAGCAGCTTCTTCTACTTCTTCTTCCTCTACTTCTTCATCTTCCTCCTCCTCGGTGCTACAATCATTTTCTCAAAGAGTCGAAGCATTCATGAAAATTTGAACAATCAAAATTACAAAAATTCAGATGGCTAAAATCAGCAGTGAAACAAACTTACATCTCTTCTTCTTCTTCTGCCATTTTCTCCTTGAAGCTCTATTGTGACGCTGAAAGCAGACTCTAAGTTATGCACAAAAGTTGGTCATGAAAATGAGGTGAAAGCTGAAGTGACCTCAATACTGCATCACAGATAAGTACTCGAGATCATTACTAATAATACTGTTACTTATTTTCCTCCAAGTTTCCTGATACAGTACTCTTGATTTCAGCTTCTTTTGACGAGAACGAGAAGTACGACAGCTCTGAGTGGCCAAAAGTAAAGCTTAAATACGTAGCAGCATGCTTTCTTCACGTTCCTATTTTAATGAGCACAGATATGAGTGATAAACTTCCAATCTAAGTATTGAGATAAGCTTGCAATCGAGAGGAATGTTCTCGTCTACTCCACCAAGTTGCTTATGAACAAAATGGAACCAACTTAAAGATGATGAGAGTTGTTTGGGAAAGCTGAAGCTCTTATGAACGGGAGTTTTTGTTAGGAGGAGATGAGAGCAGGGTGTCTGTCTGTTGGTTATATATATTACATATGTGTGTGTATGTTTATGTGTGAGATCTTGAACTCCTGAAGACGATGCGAAAGGTTTGTTGCCTGAGGGCACAAAACACAGCTGCTGCTTCAGCTTAAGCTTATCAGAACTGCCCTCTCCTCGTTCTCTCTTCACAGTCTTCCTCATTTGTTTGTTAGCACCACTGATAACAATTTTAACATTTCATGTTAAAATAGCGATAAAAAAAAGATTATTGTTATGTGGGTGCTCTTCAGGAAATCACTGAAAACACTTTCAAACAACAGCTACTACTAAGTACTCTTCAAATATCCATCTGCTGTAGGAAGCCGTTGCTTTTTACTTTGCTCACATTCGAAATGATTTGAAACTTTCAGATGCTACTGATGCAAACAAACACTGCTGTTGATGATGATGATGGTACTACTCTGAACATCGGAATATTCACATCTTCTCTCTGCCGACTTACTTCTACTTCTGCTTGATTATCCAGAATGCTAATTTTACTTAATTATCCGGAATGCTAATTTCTAGCAGCTAAACAGAGAAATGTATGTGTATGTAAAAAGCAATCAATCTTCAGGTTCAGTGCAGAAAACTGGAATAATGCAATGTATAACGCCTCATAATTTTAGTAATTATGTGTGAAATAACTTCCTGGTGTATTTAATAATTTTAAATTATCTCGTTGTATTCATTAATAGGTCGCCTAAAAATAATTAATTCTAATTAATTTGGGCTATTTTTTTTTACACTCACAATTTTTTTTATTGACTGTATGATTTATTGGAACTGCTCTAACTATCCATCGTTTATACATATCATCGTGGGTGTGTTTGTGTATAAAACTTCAGGCCAGCTGTTCCACCTCAAGTTACACTCTCTGGTGCCGAAGGATTCATTATTACCTGTGAAAAAGCTAAAGGATGGATGGAGGAAAACAAGAAACTGGGCAGCTTTCAATTTTAATACTTATTAATAGAAACAAAAGTTCACAACCTCCTTAAAAGTTTCTAAATATTTCCAACTGATCATTTGTATATTTAAAAGTTGTGAAGTTGGATTCATCCTGGAAACATTCTAATCAGCATGATTGCTAGTCATTTCTCTCAAGCTTCTGCATCAGTTCAACAGATTCCATCGCTTATCTGAGTATGTTTTGATTGCTAAACATTTTGTATTTTCCATTTCTGACTGCCAGACAGTTTATATAATTGCAAATTGCGATTCTTTTTAGTTTTTTTCCCCTAAATATCAGAAGCGATTCACTCAAATCATCACAAGAAGAAATTTTTCGAATTGTAGAACTTTCTATGACTACTGAATCCATACATTTACATTTCATTTGCTCACTCTACAGAAAAATCAGTACGATAAGATAATTAAAATGCAAATTTGAAATCTGAAACAAAATCTCATCATATAGCCTTCGATGAATATGATATAATCAACCTGTGACATATGAAGGAGTTTAGTTCCATGAAGATCTGAGACAGTTTTAAAATATCATCATTGCACCAATAATTATCTTATCCAAACTTCTCGAAGATTCAAAGTTTCAAAGAAATTTCATACCATCAAAATAAATAATATAATGCTTCTAGAGATTATTCACTACTACTCATTTCCTTCACATGGCGAAAGAAACATTTTAAAAATTGATCGAAGTCTGAAGTCATTCAGAACTATTGATTACTACTGACAAATTCTATACTTCTTTAATTTCTTTTTTTTTTTTCTAAATAAGTTGATTTTGTTGAACATTGAATGACTTATGCTCAAATCGTGAATTGAAATGTAAATAATGCTGAGAATTTACTTTTTAAATTCCACGAAATCTTTTGCTTGCAATGAATTGCTGCAGTATTATTTTGAAATAATACAAAGAAAAAACAAGTCTTAAGCTCGTGTGGACTCTAGAAAGGAAAAATTTTTAATTCAAATGAAGGAAGGAATGAGAAATTTTCAAGTATTAACATTTTGTAGCAAAATATTCGTTGAATTTCGGTTTATTTGAAATTCCACTTCTCAGTGCTTGCTTTTTTCCCCTCTCAACAACAAAAAAAGATCCAGCAAGAATTTTGAAAACTGAAACTGAATGAAGCAAAGAGAAAATGTATAGTACCATAGCTGTGAATATATAAATAATAAACAGTACAGAAGGCGCTATTACCAATAAGACATCTACTAGAAAATACTGGAAAATATTGAGTCTAGTGCCAAAAAGATTTAAAGTTATCAGTTGGGCTGTGTTTTATAACAAATTCAACATTTCGAACAAGTCGTTCTTTAGCTGACATCGGCTTCTGTCTCATCATTTGAGCCAATTTTTGTGCGCTTTTTCGATAACTGGAAGGAACCATAAATAACTATCAGTTATGACTTTAAAAAATTTTGACTATTTATACTTCCGTTAATGATGCCTAAAACCCACAGTTGCATGAAACTCTAATTTGACTCTCCCATAAATTGAATGATAATTTTAAATACTGATAAGTAAATATAAAATGATCAATCTGTCTTCATAGATAATAGCCCTGACTGCAGAAACTAGACCATCTGTTGTAAGATTTTCCTTACTCAGAACGATAGCAACATTCCTATTCTTTGCTGTCATGGCATTTCTAAATTGATCAGCAAACAATGGCATGCAAATGAGTGGTACTTCAGCATTAACACTTTCTATGAGACTGTTTAGACCACAGTGTGATATGAATGTCAAAAGTTTACGGTGATCTGTAACATTAATATTAGTGCTTCCAAAACAGCAATTCTGCTATGAAAATTTTAATTAATGGTACCTCTAGAAGATGAGTGAAAACAGAAACTTTTTTTTTTAGTAATGGAAACTTACTGAGAAGATCGTTTTGTGGTAACCATTTCCTTTACCAATATTAGAAGAATTTGCAATTCCTTTTTCTTCTCCTTCTCCTTCATTTTCGAACTTCCATAAGAAAGTGATCTTCAACAAGAACTCACCTTTCTTTCCAGTATCAAGTACTTCACCAGTTAGTACTTTTTGATCCCTATCAAGTACCTTGTTTTTTGAAGATAACTTTAAGATGACTAAAATTTATCGAATTGCATCTAAACTATATTATTAAAACGAGTAAAATAGACTAGCTTTAAGTGTAGTTTCTGATAAAGAGAACCTTAGGTAACTGGCAGAAAGCATCTTCAAATATCTTCCTGTTCTCAACACTCATTCCCTCACTTTTCACCAACGAACCGAATGACACCAGAACAACTCCACCTTCAGAATGCTCCACAGTGCTTCTATAATCCTAAACCAAATCCACTAAAATCGATTCTGCGACCTTACACGTATAGTACATACCTGATTAAGTGCCTTAACTTCCGGAATACCTATTCGACCGATAAATATAATTTTACGATTGATCAAACGAGGGAAATCCAACAGTTCGTCGCTGTTGACAAGGAAGAGCGAACTTTCTCTCACTGCATCCTTAAACAGTTTTGTTGTTAGTTCCACTCATCGATATTAATGTTAGTTACGATTGCTTCTTACTATTTGCAGAACTGCTCAAAACATTAGCATTTTGAATATGAACAGAATAGATGGGACTTTTTCGGGCAGAAAAAGAGAGTCAAAATCCTTCCAGGACTAACTTCTAGTGACCTTATCCTTTGCAACTTCCATCACGACATCTTAATCAGTGAATGATGCTAAGCAAAAGTTGTCATTTGTAGGAACATACAATAAAATTGAATTTGATGGGTAAATAATACTGAAGACTTTGTGCTGCTGGCTCCGAAACAAACTTTGTTAAGTAGGAAGTTATCGTATACAGGATAACGTTTGTCAGCCTATCAATGTAATTCATTTTATCCATATTGGAAGAGAAACAAGCTGAAATAAAAGGTATATCTAATGGAGAGGTTATTAACCATTTCTGTGAGAAGCTTTTCAGTAAATAATACTAATTAGAAAGGACAAAATTGTCAATAAAAAAGTAACGAACCGGGGACATAACTTGGATTAGAGCTTACATCGGATGCATCCGTGACTACTTCTATTAAATTAGTTGCTGTTGCTGTAATATGGTTAGTTGAGACCAATCTTCTTGAAAATAGCATATCCACAGAAACTGATATGTTCGGTGATACCCAAATCGTGCTCTTCCACCTGTAGCCACTGCATCAGCTTATCATCTTCCAGTTGCACTGAACAATACCTTCACTTTATTTAGCAGGTACAAATTAAGTTCAAAAAGTCAGCCATAATTGGGAAATATAGTTCACCTGAATAGAATAGGATATATATTAGCGGCTTGAACTAAAAACTTGCTGAAATTACAAAAACGATTCAAATTCATCAAAACTTACTTTGGCATATTCCTTTTGTGAATCTGTCAGTGGTCGGTATAGCTGCAAAATAAAAATACAGAATATTCCGATAAAAATACATATCTAATCGAAATACATTACAGATAAGAAGTATTCTAGACAATGTTAAAAGCTTAGAATTCCACTTAAGACAAGTGTAATATTTGGCAGGCATGCATGGAACTGTATCATTATCAGCAATTCTAAATTTTTAATATAATTGCATTTAGCTGATAATGTAATGGAGAAATAAAATACCCTGTAGACTTGTGAAAAACTGTCGTCTTTCTTCTTCCATATGTTTCTCGCTGAATTTTTATCGAAGTAGTGATTAACTGATAATCTTTTACGAATGATTGTCGCCAATTTAGAACCATTACTGGATACATCTGCATTTAGATCTGGGATCAAAATTGTCTGCAAAATTAAGAAAGCATTGTTATTTAGTTTTGGTACAGTATAACCAAGGATAGCTTCTAGGATTCCTTTCAAATTTCGAATTACATTAAAAAATTGAAACGATTAAAATCTGTTTTCTTATACACGAATTTCAAAGTTCTTTCTAAAAAATCACAGCTTTGTGATAATTTTTTCTTTTAAATGACATACTACATTATGTCCAGCTTCAACCAGAATATCTGCTAATTTCCTCATGAAATTGACATGGCTATCTATGCCCAAGTCATGGTGAGAATAACAATATTTTATAGGCAAAGATGGAATCAAACAATAACAGAAATGAGGTAACATAAACGAACATCTGGAATGCATCATATTGATATTGGAAATACATCACATTTACATTAGAAACAGTGAATATGTCAACGGTTTGAAGACTTACAAGACCTATGTAACTTTGTGATTGGAACGATTAAAGTAGACTGATGAGGAATATTCAAATAGATTAATCCTGGAAAAAGAAGTGTTCTTTTGTAATTCCTCATTAACGGTAGATATCAGAGAATATCTTAGTTTGGCAAAATATTACTAAATAATATGCAACAGAACAGGACTTGGACAGATCACCGTTAGGTAAAAACAAAAAAAAAAAAAAAAAAAAAGATAATAAAAAGCATTCTCGAGAATTCGAGAGAAATGAAATGTTAATTGGTCAGGATTAAGTTGTTCAATGTTGTCTAATTAGTGATTCAATAAAATATAATGATTTAATAGATAACAAACGGATGATGGTGACCTTTATGAAGGTTAATTATCTTTGAATAACCTTCACAAAAGAAGCCATTAGATTAACAACGAATTATTATTTATTTATTAATAAAATATTAATAAGTTAAAGATGTTCATGGCATAGTTAATTTCCCTTCTTCGAGGGTGTTTCAGGACCAGTTTTGAAATATTATCACTCAATATTCTGCATATTAGATTCTCTTGTTATCTAATTGCCTAATTAAAGACTACATCCTAGCACAGTAGCATGCTTCGTTTACAATATTTTTCCTTTATGATATTTTAGACGACAGTTCATCATCTTTTCTGGATTTTGTTGCCCTACCCATCTGAGCTCCAGGAGAAGACTGAACTTTCTTTTTACAAAGACTACAAATTTTCTTAGTAACACCCAAATCTTTATTACTAAGCAGAAGCTAACTATATTTTGAACTGAAGAGATTCATATTCCGGCCTAGCTAATCTTACTATATTTAAGAACTTACTTAAAAAAAAAAAGTCAATTATAATACAAACAAACAAATGAGCACGTTTGATAAGAGTGATAGTATCGAGAAACACGACGAGACAGTTAGTCTTTACTCTTTCCTAATTAAAAAATTTCATTACAAAGCAGAGCGTTGTAATGGAAGCATACAAATGAACAATTTAAACATTCTGCCAAGTTCCAATTATCCTTCTGAATAATTATTTTGATTAAAATTTCACATCCCAAAGATAACAATGATTGTTAACTTGCAGCTGATAACAGCATTTTCATTTCTTACATTTTCTTACATCTCACATATTTCTCGATCCAAGAAATGCCTAATTAATTCAAACAATTCTTCCATTAATTTAGACCTCTTCGTTGACGTCGCCAGGTGACCTTTTCTCATTCATCAGAAAGTGTAGCTTCAATATTTCCAATGAAGATTCTGAAACACAGCTATCCACTAGCACTGTATTATTCGAGAATACCAAACTGATTCGATGGAACACTTTTCTGTTCAAAGTCATAAAACAGCTTATGACATTCATAATCAAACTTAATTAACGAAGGCTTAACGAATAGACTCGAAATTTGAGGAAGTCTCTTCAATAGAATCGAAATTCAACGAATACCTTTCGTTGGAGTTGAAGTTCAGCGAATGCCTTCTCTATAAACTCGAAGCTCGAGGTCAATATTTTAACCCTTCACCTTTCACTCTTTCTCCGATCGATACTGAAGTGAATGAATTTACGAAATATGCAAATTTTACCTTGCTGAGGTGTATATTTGATTTGACACAACATATAAACACTTTTTGAGCAGCCATTGTTCGCTAGTCGCTTGCAGAGCTCCTAGACCTAGACAGTGCTTCTTCTCAGCGGTTTCAGATGTATATTGGCCTTCTAGTGCTTCTCCTGCAATATGGTACTGCTTAAATTGCTAACCGTAAATTCTTTCCCCAACTTCTATTAATAGATGAATTTAGTCCGTACCATGTGCTGTGATGAGTGGGAATTCGGGAAAACTTTTCCAGTAAATCTTTTCAGGAATTTCAGTTTTCAGGCTTCAGACCTGACATTTCTGACTATGAATGCCAAATTATGCGTATTAAGCATAAGAGATAGAAAGGAGGAAAAGCAATTCTGTTGCACTTCCTTCACTTTTCAACCTCACTTCTCCACGCATTTTGTTTCATTTTTGCTGATTCCACAAAAATCAATTTTTGTAACTTTTTGATATCTCAAATTGTTAGAACAATAAGCATTTCAAACTGCTAGAACAATAAGCTTTTTACAGGAAGCAAACATTATTAACTGTTCTTTTTCGCTTCAAAAGAGTACCCCGTACCTGAAATAAGCCATGTCACGCAGATTCTAGCTTCTTTTTCTGCCCTCTACATTTGCTTATTATGAAAAATTGGAAATTATCCATTAAACATCCAAACATTCTCTATGAACTTTTAATTAATTTCAAATCGCTACTGTTTCAGGTTTTGTTGCTTCTCAACAAAATGTTGTCTGTGGAGAGGAGGTACGTATTAGCTGAAAATTTACATTCTTTTGATAAGACATCAGATAGATGTGAGGTGGAGATTCTTTTTCCTGTGATAATCAGTATCAGTCCAGGATCTCTAGTCATAATGATTGTATCGTAATGGCTCACTATCCTTTTCACTTCTGATTGTCAACTGAAAATGATATTATCAGTGAGTTTGCTTTTGAGATCGGGTGATTCGTTTTAAATTGTGTAAATGCAACATAATTAAATTTCATTCTTTTTTGGAAAGAATGCGATATTCTGTTGGTGGGCTATAGATATTATCAGTGTATCATCAACTCCCGAAATCTATAACAATGGCAAATCAGCTATGATTGAAAATAATATTAGAAAAGTATGCGATCAAATAACTGATAGCCACTACGGAATTTCATATGTGGATGTTTCGTATGCATTATTGCCTCAGTAAGTTTTAATACTATGATATTCTAGCTAGATTGTGCCATAAAGAAAAGAAACTAATTAGTTAGGTTTAAGTGTCATATTCCAACTAAAATTCTCCTATTGATACTGCTGATCACCACCGCTCGTTATCTTTTCTACAGAACTTGAAATCTGATCCAATCAGTCCAAATGTTGCATTATACTTACTATCATCTGCTATCATCTTTAGCAAATTGCGATACGTTGGTACTGAATTGCTAAAAAACACTTTCGCCGAGGTGTCTTATTATTGTTGTAAAAAATGCAAGAAATATAAGGTACGTAAAACAGAGTGCTTGTTGTAGTAACACTTTATCAGGAACATAATGATAAGTTTATCAAACATGATAATGCCTACTTTGCATTCCTATATAAAAAGGAATGCAAAAGGTCAGAGGTGAATGAGTAGATTTCAGCGATTCGAATGTATCAAACGGATATATTTCAATTATAATACCGTTAGGTAAAATGATTTGGATAAAATGCTATAGTTCGAGTTTGAAAATCAGAAAACAAAGTCGCATTCGATAATAACATTATCAAGCTATTAATCTTAGCTGCAACTTTTGATCTTTTATCAATTATCTAAAAATGCCATTTTTATCATTCTTTTTTTAATGAATAAACTGCAAAACTCTACGAACTGCATACTCAAGTACTCGCAGTTTACCAGAAAATATCGTTTAAATTTAGAAATCAATAATTCTCTTCCTTATTTTGTTAATTTGCTTCATTAATTTATTTTGCTTCTGCATTTCTTCCTAGAAATACTAAAAAACTAAATAGTTTCATGCAGGAACTTTCTAAGCAAAAAATAATCGAAGATTTGTTGGATCATTACTATGAGAAACGACTGGAGCCTTTACGTGATACTGATCAATATTGTTTTAATGTCAATGGTGATATCGAGGTATGATAATATGATATCAGTACTAAAATTATCACCTTATTGTTACAAATCTCTTCATAGTTTGCAACACTTTCACTGAAAGAAATAATTTACTCAAGAATTCTCTTTTCATCTGTTCGTAATTGTAACTATCGAAGTTCAGTTGTTGAACCTGCTTGCGGATTCTCTTTATTATTAGAATCTCTAATCGATTCTTTCTACCCATGAAGAATATTTCAGAAAAATATCGTAGATGACTCACCATGTATACTTTTGCTTAACTCGTTCAGTTCGATGAAAATCTACACTGGTCCTATGCTGTGGAACAAGATTGATACAGCCAGTCCAGTTATCAACGAAACTGATGTCAGCTGCAGATTTGTTTCGTAATGCACTAGTATGGAGAAGAATCAGAAGCACTTTTGTCCATTAGTTATCCAGAAAATTGATGATCAGCTTAGATTCTCTGATTTCTATGTATCGACAGCTTCAGGCAAAAGAAACCAGCATAATTCGGTTCGAATTAATGACAAGCTCGTGAAGTTACAGTGCTATCAAATCAGAGTGGAAGACTTCCGGCCTGAAATGACGTGAAGCAGAATTTATTTCAGACAACTATAGTGGATTTATTTCGAAGTGGTAGAGGCTGTAACGAGAGTACTTCATGGAGAATTGAAGATGAGATGTGCTGGCGAATGGTATCGGATAGGGAATATTTCGTACTGTGTTGTTGCTGGACAAATCCCTTCAACTGCTCATATGCGCCAAATATGAGAGAACTCACTGAGAGGCGGAAAAAACTCTGGCCAAAATTCATCAAAAGTCAGAATGTGAAGAATGTGTACGAAATGAAGTCAAAGAATGCTGCGAGAAGAGACGCCTGGTCATATCATGATTTCATTTACAGCTTACCTTACAGTAATACTTTCCTCTCTTATTATCTGATCAAATTCAGTCAGTAGAATTCGGCCAAGGAACTTGGCGCATTTCTCTTTTCAAATTCTTTTCAGAATCGATTGAAACAGGAGTAGCAGAAGAGGTGTTTGAACCACGCTATTACTGTGCTAGAGTTGCATTCTCGGCAACAAGTCTCGAGAATTTGAATTTTTCTATGAATGACTGGACCATAAGTATAGTCGCTGACTTACCTTCGCGTTACCGATTCTGTTTATTAAGGACTACTGTCTTCTTTAAAAATAATGAATTAACAAAGTTAGTGTGCTTATGGAAGTATGTATAGTTTCAAACTTTTCCGAATTGAAGATTGATAGGAAGAAAGAAAACAAAATTCAATAATGAACAGTTTAGATTAGATTAATCTAGCTGAATGGACAAATAATAACTTATCCTGTTTTGATCAAATAATTTAATCATTGTAACAGACAAGTAAAAATTATGGGTAGTTTGAACTTATGCTTTTCAAGAGTTATATACAGGGCAACAAGACATTTTCTAGGAATCAGTGATAACTTTATCTAAAACATTGAAATTATTTTCTTAAATAATTCTTCCAAACATGCACTCGTGTTAACTTACTGAAGAATCCACGGTAAATAAAAATATGCCAAGTATGCTTTGCTTTGAGTACTCTCTTAAAATTTCAAATTCATTTCAAGTAATTTCTTAAAAATAAAATGTCATCTCGAAGTGATACAAAATGACGAATAGGTAAAGCACAGATAACGTAACCTTAATATTTCAGGCTAGCTTATAAAAACGAATATTTGAAATATAATCCAATTCTAGCTCTAGACTAAAATCGATCTGTCCATCTCTCAATAGCACCTGGAAAGCTGCATTAAAATCACTGAATCATTAATTTGAAATAATACAGCTGCAGCTTCCTACTGCTACAAAACTTCATAAAGCAAAGGATGCATGATAAAATAATTATTTATTTTAAGCTTCCGTAATACACCATTTATATTAATCACTCAACTCCTCCAATTATAACACTGTAGTATTAATAATTTATTCAAACTCCTACTACTCAATTGCTCAACTACAATCTCAGTGTTCGAGAAGTTAGCATTACTCATTAATTTGATAATATTTCAGTATTACGCATGAAGCTGAACCGGACGAGGAGGAGTTCTGTGAATTGTCGAAATGTCATTATACCGATCCAGGATGTTTAAATCAACTTTTGGTAGCAGAAACTGTTATGATCAGAATTGTTTGTTGTTGCACCGGTAATTTATGCATCGACAGGAAGAAACGACGTACGGGCAATGTAAATCCGGATATTATGTACAGGTAGGTATCCTTTTTCTTATTTATTTTTGATTTTCATTAAATGTTAGTTTTATAAGAGTTATGTCTTATCCATTAACTGATTTTCAATGGTAGATGAGTAGTTTTAGTTATCAATGGACGCATTCCAGCAGCTCCATTTTTTCAGGAAAATTAAGTCATGTACCAATAAAGTACTGGCATACCTGAGGTTTGGCTCATTAGCTCCTCAACAGTGTGTGCGAACCTTCGACCTTCGTTATCAGCGAGAAAGTTACGTGCACAAGGAACACCAACTTGTCAGATATAAATATCACGAAATAAAGGATTACGATGCCAGGTTTTTGATCATTTCAAAAAACGAGCTGGTAGAGGATCAGCTAGCTGAAATTAAAATTTTATTTTATTAATTCGAAAAAAACTTGAAATCTGAAATTATACATAGAAATGAAACATATTTTTTTTACATTGACATATTCAAGAAGCGATATTTAGGAGACAGCTCTAATAATTCATTTCATGAATCAAATCTGCAAAGTTCTAGCATCTGCAACATTTATTCCAAACTTCATTAATTCTCATAATTTCGAAGATCTATATTGCTGCTTTCATTATTAATTGTTTTTTTTCCCTTACAATAGTTGATATTCAGAAAAGGTCTGAAGAATGTAAGTACATCTAATCTTCAGTAGCATAAGTTTCTTTCTCCCCAACATTATCTGATATTTTGGCAACCACTTCGCTTCAGAAACTTTAGAAATTAAATTTTCAAATATTCAGTGAGATCTAATCAGTAATGCGGCTAGGAAAATGGTCTTTTTAATGGCCGTACCAGGTGTATAGAGTACCTAGTTTTTCTCTTGAGGTATTCAAAAAAAATATATTGAGCAGATTGAGCTGAATCACTTTAGAAAACAACGAGTCTTTTATTATTTGCAAACTTTCTGATCTTCATGTCGTCTTATTTCATTATGTTAAGAAAACTTTATTCATTCTATGATAAACTTTAACTTTTAAGAGCTACTAATTCTATTGCTGCAATGGTAAGACATATTTCTTTTCCAAAAAGATTAAAAATTCCTCAGTCGATAATTGACTTCAATCATCAAAATATTTCGGAATTCGATGTGTGTTACAATCACTTAGTTATGCTAGCATATTATCAGCATTGAGCTATCAAATGAAGAAATAAACTGCATAGCGGAATGAATGATATATCGAACTGTTAACGATATTATCATATCAATCAATATCTGTTAAGCACGGGAAAATAATTCTCATACATAATCAGTGCTATCATTACAGAGATATGACTTGTGCTATTTATCAGGCACATATAATAACCGATCCGTACTGTAATTTGGGAAAAAATTTTGATGAGAGAAGGATTCCATTACAGTACTACAAATGCAGTTGCAATTCAACAATAAAAGGAGTAAGTTTATCGTTCACGTTAGTGACGTACGTAGCGTCAGTTGGTAAGTGATGGACAGTTAGTTTAGAATTATTCCTGCTTGAAATGTGGCAAGTTGTCTTCGCTTCAGTGCAAATTAACAAAAGAAAATCTTGCATTTGTCAAATTGATAAATTTAAAACACTCTTTTTTTATTTTTATTTTTAGAAACCTTGTGATGATCAATTAACTTTTCAATCTCTTCAAATTCCAAAAAGTTCAATTCGGCCATACTGCTACTTCACCAGCACTCACTATCCCCTCTATCTTTTTGGCAAAAAAATTCCAAGTAATTTGAATCAGAAAATTGAAAGACAGGTATGGCTAATTGTATTGTTATCTAATCTTAAAGTACTCAACAAATTAGCTCAATAACAAATTAGCTCAACCTACTCTGTTTAGGAGACAATGGAAACGCCAATTTGCGTTACGGATTTAATAATTAGCAGATTTGGCGTCTTTTATCGCTTCGCTCCAATGCGATATTCCGATTTTCAAGATGAATCCGGAACGAAGAAACGTTTTACCATCACTAAAGGAAAATACTATTCCACCTATACAGTTATGTGCAGGACAAACGAAACTATGCCGTGCAACAGTATTCTTTTATTTATTTGTCTGAAACAATTATCACTGGTTTATTGGCTATGCTAGTGATTGCTTGCTAGATATCAGTTATAGATGGTATAGTTTCTAGTCTAGTTAAATGCTGCAAGTTAGCTGCAAGACAGTGATTCTGTGTTAAGCTAGAACGATCGAGAGAGCAGTTTTGAGTTATCTCTAACCGGAAGTTTACAGATGGAAATGATCTGGCCGAACACTTACTTATCTATGCAATGCATGTTCACTCGAGAATACAAATTCCAGAACTTTATCATCAGTGCTCCAGACTTGGAAATGTAACAGCAGGCTCAGAACAATGCTCAACATCAGCAGGCTGCTATTTTTTCAAATATCAGAATAGAGACAAAAAACTGGTCGGTAAAATGTTTCCTATTATTACATGATAAGGGTAGCAACAACTTTTTTTTTTTTGATAAGGACAATCAAAAATTAATTTCAGTTCACGAAAAGACAGTAAAATAGAAATCCTAGCTAGAATATTCCCTTCTCCTCTCTTCTTAGGTCTAATTCGTTTGTCCGTCAGAGGATTCTTTATGTGCTACTATTAATGAATGAATGATCCTTTCACATAGCATGGCATTGTTAGAAAACAGAAATAAGAATTCCAGTTAATGAGGAAACTGCTACCATATATGTGATGAGGAATGAATGGACGACTTTCATTGCAGTTCAAATTTTTAAATTTTGAGAAAATCCGTTTAAATATTCGTTCTAGGCTGGCTGTGTCGACGAGATACCAATGATAGTGAAAGCGTCTCCAGACTTGTCACCACTGGCATGGTGTTTTGAAATAACTAACCAGATGGAAAAGTACAAATGCAGAGCTTTCAAAGGAACTACCAGTTCAATAGCAAGCGGAATCTTGTGCTGCTGTCAGAAGGACTGCATAATGATGTCTGTACTTCTCGATTTTTTCCAATTAATCCTAAAGATCTCTCGGAATACAGCAAGTCTATTCCAGAACTTCAAAAAAACAGTCGAAGAAGACTAGATAGTAATCTGTACGAGAATGATCTAATACACTTTCAACTTGACATTTCTGTAGCACGCAAATGGGCTAACAGAAAATGACCTTACAACCTACTTGGATCCTTGTCAACTAAATTTCCTGTCATCAGCGTGATCATCAGACTGCTGATGAATGGTGCAAGAGTGTGATTATTGGGTTATTAGACTTGTTCATATGTATGATCCACTCAAAATTACCGTCTGGCATATCAGTAGTAAAGGAAAATGAAAAGCAAGTTTTCAGAACTTGACCTATTTGCCATGACTAACAATCCGAGCCAAATCTTTTCCACTACACTGCTCTCCTGACTCTGAGTTAAGAAGCCTCGGAAACATAGCCTAGAATTTCTTGTTTGAAGTCATTATGACAAATACTACTGCCATAAATTGCACATACCCTCTAATGTTGTTCACGTTTTAGGATGGAAGAAGCTGAATATGAATTCAATCCCCTCGAAACCAGCATTCTAAAGTGATATAGAAACCATTTACTTCCCTTTCCTGCTGTTATTATTTTTATTTTCATCAAATTCTTTCATTTGTGTGGTTTAATTGTACCGTTATTAATGTTGCTTACATAAAACCACATTCAAATCATGTCCAACTTCATCATTTTGAACAATTATGGCCCATTTGAATGCAACGATATGGCAAGGAGGAAACATCGTCGAGTAAATCCTTAGACATTCTACCATATCCTTTTATTAATATTTTATCTGTAGATTAGATTAAGCAGCACGAATCAAATTTCGGTGGTGTTAAATCAAGTATGGGTGTGTCAAGAGGCAAAAGTACTACAGGTTTCGAGAAAGTCTGCCTAACAATCCGCATCAGATTGCAAATAATTTTGTGATCAAGTTTAATTACAGGTGTGTACAAAATACATCAATAATATACAACTTCTGCTCAGCTTTGGTTCTCTTCCAAAAACGCTGCCTCTGTGATAAACTACAAAAGAAAGAAAATTCACCAGCCAAATTATTATGATACCATTTGCAAAAACAGAAAATGTAGGAACTGATAGCAGGAACAAAAATCATTTTATGAAGAAAAGAGTGAGGCAGTGAAACGCCAGGAAGGAAAACTTTCGCTTAGTTTAAAAGCTGCAACAAAATATAGATTATCATGAAATTTCCTAATCAAGTCATAAATTTAAAAATTAAAAGAACTAGTAGATACACAATATTTTTAGCCACATCTAAAGCTTTTCGAGGAGTCCTGAGCATACAAGGTTCACGCATTAACATTTCAGATCAAACGGAAGACCTGCAAACAATATTAAACACTAAGGTAAATAAAAAGTAAATTCAAAATTCAAGAAAAACGACAAAAAAGGCAAAAAAGTAGCAAAATCAAAAAAGTAGACAAGAAGATCCAAAAGAAAGTTGGAACTGCTAACTGTATACAAAGAAACTAGAAAAACTCACAAAATTTCTTAAAAAGTTAATCTGAACAAAAAGGAATGATTTGGGATGAAAACAGTGAGGATAAAAATTAAAACCAAATAAATAGTAAAGCCTAGGACAGCAAAAGCATGTTTTATTAGGTGAATCTTCAAAGACAACTTAGTTAACGTCCTAGCACTCAATAAGTACCATTTAGGAACCAGTTTTACAAACTGAAGTTAAGAACGCTTATATTGCAAGGAATGAGAAATAAATTATTACTTGACTTTTGTCAGATTACTTTACAGGTACCTTGTATTTATACAAATATCTTATAGGAATAATAAAGATAAAGAAATTTGCAGCTGGAAAGATCTAAAAAAAGGAAAGTATATATAGTTGTCACCAACAAAACACGTCTTCAAAATAAATAAAACATAGTAATAAAGCAAACGAGACAGATGAAATCTCATCCACTAAAATTCGATTTAAGATGAACTTCCAATTCATTAATCATTCAACAGTTGTAGCCGCCATTTAAAAGTTCATTACCACTCATTACGGGAACAATCAGATCATCCATATTGGGACAAACTAAATTTTTCTCTAGCAGTAAACGAAGCTTATTTTCAATCCAGCTGGAAACAGTGCTCATATCCACCAATCTGTCGCCTACCTGTGGAACACTTCTAATAGAAAGTTCCGGTGGGGTACGAAATGCATACCTGAAATTCCCAATTTTCAAGTAAAAGTAAAAGAAAGTTTTTAGAAATTTATGAAAAGAGACTTCGAAAACAGAATTAGCAAAGTGCCAATAAGTTTGAATAAAAATTCCGATAATAATTCCTCATCAGCAAGACGACTCACCAAAGTCTATCAGACGGAGGTGGAGGCATGTTAACAGTCATTGTGCCCTCCAAACGTATTACGTCAACATTTAGCAATAAACGTGTCGATGATATACCTTCCATCATCTAAATTAAGATAAGTATTTTCCATATATTTCCAGAAAATCCTGGAAATCTCGTCTAACAAAAAACAGAACAATAAAAATATGTTAAGCTGGCGTGTATTGAAAGAAAAGAAAGTGTCAAACGTGTACTGTCAGACCAAGTAACACGTTGAAGAGAAAGAATAAAAAGAAAATAGACTTGTATATTATACATTACCAAAAGTTTGAGAACAGCACAAATGAATAACAAGGATAAAGGTGCACTATTTTTATACAAACATAAGAAATTAAAACCACTAAAAATTCAATAAGCATAACCATAGCAGTTCACTTGAAGGCTGTTATACGAAAAGGAAAACACACCTTTTTCACAGGTTTCAGTTCGGAAGCACCTTGAAATATATTGCTGCTAGCTATTTTATCGACCACATTCAATAACCTTTTACCTGTACTTTCTTTAGTAATCGAAGCTCTACAAAAATTTTTTTTCCCCAAGGAATTAAGCATAAGACATCCATCCCGGAATGTCAGTGCTAAAATTAAGCTTGAAAATGATAATGACTTGAATACACTGAGAACAGGATCACTCTGGATGCTTAAACAAACTAACTTTTCCATTTTGGAACCGAAATCTTCATCTGGACTGCTTTCTGGAGATTCAGGCAAGTCTGAGTCGGAATAACGATGAGCGCGCATTGGTATTTTCATTTTGTTAATCTAAATTCGAAATTATCGTTTCATCTATATTTTAAATTTTACAAATTTAAAAATTCACAAAAAATTATATTCGGAAAAATTAAATTTTCATACTTAAAAATTAATTTTTTACTGTGGACATCACTTCAAACAGTACCTCCTTGCGCATACCATTCTTGTCTATACCTCCTTTCAGTTTCATTAAGTTGACTTTTGTTTCCAATGTTAAGTGAATTCTGCCGCGATATTTCAGCTAGAACAAAAAACATTTTTTCTTATTACACCGTGCAAAACATTGCAATCCAATAAAGTCTGGTCTATAAACATCCTGATTCTGTCAAAACATAAAAAAAATATATGAATGTGTTAAATTAAAGAAAGAAAAAATGTCCAAATATGAATGAATTTTATCTTCATTATAACTGGAATATACAAAAAATACCTCAAAATCAATCCAAAGTCCCCAGTCATCAAGAATAGGTGAATGAACAGCTATAATTTCAGGTGGTGTAGTGCCAAAATCCAAATTCGAGAGCTCCAGTGTTTCAATAAAGTATGGTAACTGAAAGCAAACAATACAACCTCAACAGTTGGATGTGACAGAATCTGCATAAATAATTAATACTTCGAATAAAAAATATGAAAGAGTTTTTGCACTATATTCAACTGGTATAAGAAATCTTCAATAGATTTCTAATTCTTCAGTCATGACCCTCCAAATGCTACTTGATAACAAAACCTTGTTTAAAACCATGCTTATTTATATCATGTTTTTTCAACACTGCGCATTTTTACACGGTAACATGAAAGCTATATTACATTAACTGTAAACTAACATGAAGAGTAGCTAATTTCGACTGAATTTTGTCCTGAACTTGTTTACACCAATACACATCACGACAAAAATCATAAAATATTCTGAAATACATTTGCACTATTACAGGGCTACCACAGATTCCCGCTTTCTGAGTAATGATATTGATACACAGCTGCTTCACTTTAAGTGAAATGATGAATCAGTCATTCATTTCATAAAAATTTCCCATGTATGTCTTAAAATAATTGTTTAAGCCAAAGAATCAAACGACATAAAAGAGGACGAATTAAGTGCACAACTCCAATCATATTACGGAGGAACAACGTAATTCAAACCTAGCAGCTAAGGCGTTTACAGACATAACAAGTTGTGAATCGGTGTCAGCTTTTCCTGGATTCCATTTGTTACGTCCCAGATCCATGTAAATAACATCGCTCAGCGTTCGTTTCTCGTTCGTTTTGTGTGGAATTTTGAGAAGTTCATCAATACATCTACGCATAAAGCAATGAATCAGATTTCCAAATAAAAAATCGACAATTAACAAAGGATTGTTCTCTTGGAAATAATAGCCATTCAAGTAAATAAGGAATTAAAAAAGATCCAAACTTTTTAAACTGTACGCGATTGCTGATGTAAAGAAAATATTCCATATTCAATTTCGACGACTTTGACCCTGTGGACGATGAAGGAAGCGAAAAACGACGATCTAGTAAAACTTCTCCCAGATCACTTGCTGAGCGCTAGAATGTTTTCTATATTAAGGATTTCTGACTACTTCGCACTATTATTTTTAATAGGATTATTTAACTCATCATAGTAACTATACAGAGTTGTCATCAAATAATGAAAAAGTTGGCTCATATTGTCTATTTATTGGTATTCACTTAAAAAATATTTTGGTTAAATTATTAGAACTACTTGTTTAAAGCTTGTGCAGTAGTGGCTGATACCATACCGTATATACGTAAAATAAATTTAAAAAAATCATTTAAATTAACCATTACTTTTGCAGCTTTTGTGCTGTACTGACTACACGCTTCTCGTAATCTATAATGATTCATTTATCAATGTAAGGGAAAAAATGTCCAAGCAGTTAACTAAATAATTAACTGATAAATAATTATTATCTAAGTACCAAACTTAAAGTGCAAGCAATGATACCGAGTCAATAACAAGTCAATGATGTCTAACTGATATTATCAATAATACTAACCACGCAAATCCACGTGCCAATCATTCATGCAATCTTTTTATTCTACATATAAATATTAGGAAACATGACAATCAAATCTTAGTAATTTCCTCTCATTATTAATTAGAATGTCCTCAAAGAATTATAAAATTACCTATGAAACCAGCGTTCCTTTTCTCTCGCGCTACGAACGAAAAAATATAAATTTCGGCCTTGACCACAATCACATTCGCCGGAGAGTGAGACTTCTAAATTTTCTTGACCACTTTTTGTGCAGAGATCACATTCTGTAAATTTGATGCGTTCTGTATAAATGTGAGAACTTAAGCAATATGTGCATTTCTTCAATCATATAAATTCCAAAAAAGAAATGCAAAGAGATCGCGAAAAAAGTTCCACAACAACTGAAGAATACTTGAATAATCAAAAAGAAGCAATTCAGTCTTTCTAAAACTAGGCAATTCATTTAACCAATCACTTGACCGATAAAACAGAACAACAAACAACTAGCATCATGAGTTTCATTCGAAGTTGATGCACAAATGTGCTCTCCACATAGTAACTAGGCAGCTCAATAATTAAAAATGTTTTTAGATAGATATTATAGAATATTAAACATTTTGAGGAAGACATACGAGATTCGCTGTCGGAGCTCTCTTGTGAAATATACTCCACAGTACTTCCACATATTATTTCTACTAATTCTGATGACCTAAAACCAAACTTCACACATCAATTTTTGAAAATTGTGGAGGGGAATTGAGAATATCTGGTTACAAATTAAGATAAGAAAAATGAGTTCAAATATGTGGACAGGAGATTGTATTAATGAGAAAATTAAAATTGCCTAACATAAATTTAAAAAACTCAATTCGACTGAGAATACAAAATATAGAATCCTAAATTCCTGAAATTATTTACAAAAAATATTGCCTCACAAAATAACTTAGAGCAACTACATTTCAAGATTTCAACTTTGCTTTTGCAGTTTTCATATACAGAATATACCTCATTCTCTGCTTTTTCCTAGCTAGTTGATGTTCAATAGAATCACATTCCTCATCATCGGATGATGCTGATTTCGCTAATTCAATCTCTTCATTCATAGAAAATGATCGTCGAAGAGATGAAAAACCAGATATTTCACTATTTCTGGAAGCTAAGCGAATATGTATAGGGTATTTACGACTCCACCAACGCCTTCTCGCCAAACGCTTCGGTCGCAGTGTGACCTAAACATATTACACGAACTACTGAGAAATAATCGAATTTTAAATTAAAATATGAAGGCTGTATAAGACTGTGTAAAAACGAAATTCGAGAAATTACGAAATGACAGAAAAGTTTCAGCAATTATGACGAAATTACATTACCGTAGCTCCAGTTAAATTGTATATACTTTGACTCGAAATTGCTGGTTCCGCTTCTGTTAGTGTTGGATCAATGTGAAAAGCATGCTTAAGAACAGCTCGTTCTGGACGTGAAATGCGCAATAAATTACCATCAAGACGTACAAGTACCGTTTGGGCATTATTAACATGATAAGTCGATGAATCATACCTTCCACGAAGCTCATTCATCCATCCCTATGAAGGCCACTTCATTACTTCCGAATATAATGTTACCTGTGCTATCACCGGCAAAACGACCAACTTTATATATGTATATATATGTAAACTATTAGCCGCTCAAAAAATGAAAAAAAACAATATCACTGATTTAGTCTGAAATGAGTATGACAGCTTTAAGGAACTAAAAAAAAAGGAAGTGGAGTTAAAACTAAAGAAAAAAAAAGAATTCAATTAAGTTATAAACATAGTGTAAAAAAAAAACTGAAAATAGCAGGATGAACCTTATATACTTCATTTTTTGGAGTTTTCTGATCTTTAAGCTCTTCAGATATATTTAAAGCGACATTTCTTGATACGGAGAGATTTCTGCTTACCGGTCCGGATACGAAAAAATATAGGAAACACATAAATGAAATGTGCAGTCCCCAAAGAAAGCCACTTATGAAACCTGGAAAAAAGTTGGTTACAGAAAGTTAACAATAAAAGAATTATAAACCCATAATTAATTAATCAGTAGAATCTTTAGCGACACTGTAATCCACAGAAAAAAGTTATAGAATACAGTCTCTTATACCTATTTTTTTTGCTGACTATATGTAATCACAATAAATTCAATAGTAAGAAAGCGAACCCGGAAAAAGAATAGAGAATGCAAAAAGTACAAGCGAACATACGACACGAAATCGCAAAAAAGGCAAGATTTGAAGCCTGAAATGATAAATTACCTCTATATTCGTACAGAAGTATTCTCCTGTAATAATATCATCCGGAATGTCAGTCTGTAATAAAAAACGTAACTGCAGAGTTTTGGTTACACAATATAGATTCTAAATCTCTGTAAGTATAATAGGACTGTAATAACATAACAATAAAACAGTAAACCTTACTTCTTGATCAAAGGTTGAAATAACCATGGCTGATCAAGCTTAACAGCTCTGTCGCTTTCACCATCAACTCCTCTGCACGTATGAAACCAGTCCAAAAACGATGACGACTGAGTAAGAGAAACCTAGAAAAAAGTGCTAACTGGCTTTTACAATAACTGATAACGATTTTGTTTTGAAGGAAGCCCAGAATTCTATTTCTCAGGGGTTAAAGCAGGATAACAAAAACAAACAAAAAAACTCAAGTCTCTCCACTGTAATATAACGGAGTCAAAACACCAATTAATTCAAGAAGGAACAATATATTCTTTTTTTTTTTTTAGAAAGATAAAAGGAAAAAAACCTTGTTTGATGGGGAGCACTTCGTCGTTTCATCACTGTTCCTGCTTTGCACATCAATTTCCGTTTCATTTGCACAAAGTGCATCCTGGCCGACAGTGATTACTTCATTATTTCCTTCAAGCGAGTCAATATCTTCTGAAAAGACCATCTCATGCTTCAAAGAATCATTGCTGCTCAGAGTGCTTTAACAAATATGGTCGCATGCAATTTCAAATTTCATTCTTAAACATATGTGTTAGTGGACCAAAATATGTACTTATATCTTTTTTGTTCTTATGTGAATACATCAGCTGACGCCCTTTATTCCTAGCTTTGTCGAAGATGACACTTAGTCGAGACACATTTTCAACTCGAAATGACGAATCACTGGAACTAACTGAATCACGATCACTAGTTCTTGCATTACGTAATTCATTCAGCTGAAATAGAAATTATGAATTTAAGAGTCAGAATGCGAGAAAAAGAATAATAGCAGCTATCTCATTCGGCATTCGTTAGCTCTTGAAACTGCGCAACAAAAAGTTCTACAATATCTTCAAAAATCAAACTATATAGTGGTGTCTCCCGCCTATTTGTTTTTACTTCTCTCATTGTTTCATTATTCATTATATCTTAATGAATACACCTTAATCAATTTCAAATACTCTATAAAAAGCAGCTGCGGAGATAGAAAATTTTCCAGGCGAAATACAGACTTTTAAAAGTATTCTTTTTAAGAAAAGTAGTTATAGCATTCAAATCGGTTTAAAAAGCTAATCAGTAATCGCCGCTTTGAAGCTACCAGTACTCTTTAGTTCCAATCCTCATTTCGATTTAAAATACATNCTAATCAGTAAAAGCTAATCAGTAATTTAAAAAGCTAATCAGTAGTTTGAAGCTACCAGTACTCTTTAGTTCCAATCCTCATTTCGATTTAAAATACATTTGAAAATTTAATAAAAGACATCACTCTAAAGACATACAACATGCAGTAAAACATCTGTTCTCCTTTATACATTTTCTCTAGAAACTCTAAGGCATCAACTTCTTTTCAAAATTTAGAATAATGATCGGAAGATGAAGTCTCGGTACAGTCATCTACACAATTCTCTACTATACAAAGTTACTTTTTTTCAGAATTAAATAAGGAAAGTATTTTGATGAGTTATTATAATAAATCATTAAAATACTTTCCTCACCTATTATTCAGTTCTTCAATTTACCTCACAATATTTTGCAAAAACGAGTATGTTACTCTTGTTATTAGTTTGATTAACAGCTTAACGGTTCTCCACGAATGACAAAAAATTCTTTACTTGAGCAGAACCAGCTGTTGGAAGTTTCCTCTTTACCGTTTTTATAATTTCATTTTCCAGACTGAATGAAGCAATTGAATCACTATCGCAGTCACTTATTCTTTGCTAAAAAGTAAGATGAATAACTTCTCCACAATAAGATTACTCTTTCCACCGCTTCTTCTGTTCATTTAATATAGTAATGAATACTCTTCTTTCAAAATGCTATCCCTAATTTTACAAATTCTTGGAAATTTGTCGAATGACATCATTTAAACCGTACGGATAATGAAAGAAATCACAGAAAAAAGAAATACAAGCTGATCGAAAGATGAAATCATAGTGCGACCAGTACAGTTTATCTATAGAATTTTCCTCCAGTGAGCATCACTCATCAAATTTATCCACGTCTTGAAGAGAAAGGAGAGAGATTTTCGAACAGAGAATTAATTATTCCTAAAATCGGTAGTACTATTCAAGAAACCAGACAATCATCAATTATTAACTTTTATAACTAACCAGGTATTACTGTACAGAAAGTCCTTGCTACATTAACATTTCCATCAAATAACAAGTTTTACTTAAAGGAAGCTTAGAATAACAATTCGATAAATCTAACCCCAAAAATATGTTCACAGTTTTTCAAATTTCAATAATTAAAAGTTAAAAAAGTGAAAGAGATATTCCGTAGGACGTAACGAGAGACACAAAGCGCATTTGTAAGGCAGTTCAGTCCTGATATAAACAATAGCAACAAAAATTGAATAGCTCAGTCTAGAAAACATACTTAGTAACGAACCTCAAAATAGTAATACACTGTTGGATATCAGTGTTCCTAGCGATTTTTAAAGCTGTTCATAAAAGTAACTATCAAGAGTCATGAAATTCAAAAAATATAAGAAAACGAATTTTCAAAGAAAAGTCTTTTAACCATCCTTTTGTAAATAATGAAAAACAAAAACTGTTTCATATTAATTAATGAAAACAACGAATAAATGAACAAATCGAAGTGTCGGCTGATAAGAAATAAAAATAACAAATAGAAAAATTATAATGTCTGGCTCCTATAATTTACCGCTCGATTATTTTTTAAGCACCAAAAATTAATGACATTTTAAATGAGATATGGCGGTGACTCATTTTGAAAATAATTGCATAAAGTTAAGGGAAAGTTCATAATATCTTGGGAATCATTTAGTGTTGTTAAAAAGAAACTTTAAACAAACAGATTCAAATAACTGCGAAATTGTAGCAAAAACCATTTGAAAAGAACGTTTAATTAGAGCGTATTTAAAATCATATCTAATTAAAAAATATTTAAAACTCTGTCTTCTTCAGTAGCAAACACGTTTTGTAAAAGAGACAAAACACTACTATTTAGTCACATTATTTATATAGAAATTTTAGTCATGAAGTAAAACTTCTTTCTCTCATATACCTTTCACCTTTAAAGTTATACTCTCTCAGAAGACCAACAAACAGAATAGTGTACAACAGGAAGAAAAAACGATGCGCTAAATTTCTCTTTCTTCAACATAAATTTAAAAAAGGTTTCACTACGGTCCACATATTCATAATATTACAAAGAATGATTTGACTCGAGCAAAAAGTTGAACAGGTCATTTCAAAAAGTAGTGAATAGCAGTATGTTCGAGAATCCTATAGAGATGGTGAAAAAGTATCAGCTATGGAAATAAATCGATAATGATACTGGGCTCACCGATAAAAACTGATGCGGTCTTGAAAGCTTTCGATGCTCAGGAGTCCGGTTTTTGTCATCAATTTTTCCTAATTGGTCGAATTCACTTGTGAAAACTGATGAATTACTGAACGAAACAGCAAATCGACCACTGTCCTCTAGGATATCAGTTTCAAATTTAATATATAATAAAAGAGGATTCTATGCAAAACGAAAAGTTGTGAGAGCAGTGGAAATTTCTACATCAAGAACAATTCAAAGAATGCAACTCATAAAGCTTAATTTAATTATAAATGCTTACCGCTGTCATCACTGTGATGTGACAACGAAAGTTGGGATTCTGAGAGTCCTTTTGCTACTGAGAATTTTACAGTTGGAATTCCTGAAGATTTGAATAAATTTTTGAGAGGGAGATAGACAATCAATTCAGTTTGTTGCAATTATTTCAATCGTAATTGTTACTTGATCCTAACTTAATTACTCGTTTTTGCAACCCTAAATATTCTCATCCTTTATAATAAACCGCTCTTCATCCTACAGTATTCCCATAACTTATTAAGCTGCAGATAGTTACCAGGAAAATAAAAATTTGAATCATTAAGAGAACCAAAACTACCAACAAAGAATAAATGAAAAATGTAATCAAAATATTAATTAAATTCCCGTCCATTTGCATGAAGTTCAAACTTCTTCCCACATTATTCCAGAGAAAATTCCGAAACAGCTCAGCTGACTCAAATACAAAACTAGATTCAAATCACAAAATGATCGGTATCCAATCAAATATTCAATATGATTCACTCCACAAAATGATTATCAAGCCTTTTTCAACCAGCTTTTTCCATCATATTAACTCTGCATTACTCACCAACACTAAATCGATAACTAAAAAACCAGAATTAATGAATTACAGAATTATCATTATGTAAGTAAACTACAGGTGATTTCATCAATTTCTGCAAAAATAAAAAGAGGAAGGAATCAGAGGAGGGAGTTCATCATCTTGGGAGTGATTTAGATTAGAAAAAAGAAGGAAAGATAAAACATACTGCTAATTCTCTGTGCCCTTTTCCTGTAATAAATCTTGTCTTCACAGGGATTCATCAACCTGAAATCATTCGTTTTTAATATTAACTCCTGTTAACAACTACCGAGATAGCCTCAATATTCAGATGCAAATACCCACGCAAGGCGTTTCGTAAAAAACTTCTAGTTCTAAAAACTTTTTTAAAAACTTTCAAAAAATCTAATAAAAGGCTTCTCTCTAAGACACGACACACAGCAATCACGCAGTGACGGCAATAGTCCTGCGGTTCTTCAAATCAAATGCGAATTCTATTTCCATTGTTTCGACTGAGACAACAAATTTTACACTGTGGCCGTCCTGCAACTCATGTGGAAATCCCGTCCGGTGTGTTCAGGTCCGCAATGTGATGACTTGTTCATAGATTAAAGAAGAATCTGTGATTAAACTGCCTTGTCCGCCAAGTTGCTCCATCTATTTAATTGCTTTTCAGTATACTGTAATCTAGGTGATACTTCTGACGGAGAATGTTTAAGATCTGTGTTGATATTCAGTGTATATCCATTTAACTGAGCAGAAGAAAGTAAACGACTAACAAAGAAAGTAAACAATTTTCAGGTGGGTCGATGGCATCATGTACAAACAATTGTATCGTATTACTTCGGACATCAACTTTAACTTATTCGATAGTTCGTAATTTGCTACGGCCAAGACGGAATATACCGTTCCGAGGAATTTATAAGAAGGAAGGCGATTTAGTACGAAAAGATGATCTCTTGGTGTGCCAGTACAAGATGAACTTTCACCCTGGCTTAAATGTATGATTTTTCACTTCTCATTAAAGCGCATGATTCATGATAATGATGGACGTTCGATCATTTTCGTTGTTTATGTGAAAAGAGCTCTGTTTCGCAGATCTCCCTTACTTTTCGTTTTGAGTTCAACAAAATCTGAATTGGAGTGAGTGTTAAGATGAACGATTCAAATTGACACGGTAGACTCCACGAAGTATGTTGGAACAGTTAAAAAACAATTTTATTAATCAGTCTTTTTATCAGTGTCATGAATTAGTTGAAATATATCGTAAGATGATATCTTTCAGAAATATTATTATCATGTTATTCTTATATTTTTTTTTCATTTAAGGTCTACTTAAAAAGGGACCGAGCTGGACAACTTCTGCTCAAAGCAATGCTAGATGGTCGCGTGATGATTACTCAAGAAAAAATAAATCCTGATTTTTCTATACCTGAAATGCTAGTCTATGAGGATATGGATGAAATTTATAAACTAACATTTAATGTTCTTCCACTGGAGATGTCACAGTCTTTCAGGTTGCTGAATGAAATTTAACCAAGTCTTAAAAACATAGTGATATATCACATACATACAGACACGAAGCAGTTCATTTCCTACATATATATCTTAATTCGCGAATGTCATAAGTATGTCCTTTTCTTCATTTAGAACTTTCCCGCTGGCAGAGTGAAATTTAATATAGATGTTTGGAGACAATTCCAGAAATTCACCTCTGGTTAAGCTTTTATTCGCGTCCTAGCAAATAAAACGCTTTACCTTAGATGGATGTTCCATGCCATTACAGTTGTCTTAAAAATGTATTGCCTACTTGGTGGGTTCAAAATAGAACTTGCATCGAGAAATATCTAAATAAAGTGAAAGAAAAGAGAAAGAGCGGATCTAGAGTTAAAGCTTTCCTTTCCCTAATATATATGAAAAAATTTTACAATGCTACAGGTACAAAGAAATTGTTAAAAGGTAACGTCGCCAGTAGTTAGTTAACAAAAACAATTATTACTGATGCTTTCTCATCGACGGCGATGGTAATCTTTTTCCATATCATGCAGAAACTTTGCCGTATAATTCTGTATTTCCTTCGTTTCTGATTGAGATAATTGAACAGCCTTCTTTGCATACTGTAGTGCTTCTACTCTAAAATCTAATGCATTAAAGAATCATAAATCTACTGTCATCTGTAATAACACTAGAACTCTTCCAAAGAGAAACTAACAATGCTAGATATCAACCATTTACCTTCTCAATTCTATATTTAAACTAATTTTACAATGAAAACTCATTATAAAATTATTTCTAATGCGACAGGCAACAAGCAAACCATTCCATTCGATTTACTTTAACAATGCACTAATATTCTTTGACTAACATACCTTTGACCACAGTGATAAAGAGCTTCTGAATAGTTACAGTAGTATCCTGGTAACAAAGTACTGCATTCATCGATGTGCAATATCCTGTCTATTCCCACTTCCAAATACTTCTTTGCAAGGTCAAACCTAACTTAGCAATTGAAAAGCCTTATTAATTGTGGTACTCTTTGACAGTATAAATATTTTGGAGTCGGTCTTGTAAGGGAGCTCAGCAGTTACTTAACAACCGTAGAAAATTATTTCTTAAGTGTGTTGTAAAGGGCTTATTGCAAATGGTAATGGATATGCAAATTTTTATCAATATTTTTTGTTTCTTTAAATCAAGTACAATGGTCAATGGATAAAATTTACCTGTTCCTAGTTATCAATAACGCACCATAATTATTAAGCATATTGATTGTATGGAAACAATTAATGCCATAAATTTGATGTGAGATCTAAAATCGCTTGGATTTTATAAAAAACTGGTGTCATTAAACTTCATCTGTGGATATTCCGAACTACAAGAGTGAGTTTTATAGAACAAGTGAGAGAGTTCTTTAAATATGATGAAATTACCTTTAAAGCTTCATCCATAAGCTGTACAGTGTCATCCAGTCTTTTTTCTTCCCTGTAACGCACCTGTAATATTTAACTTTACAATCGAAATAATGAATTTATTAATGAAGAATGTGATGAAATAACTTACGATAAAATGGGCATACTGCTCCAGGCAAAGACCATACAAGGCGAGAGGGTCTGTGAATACAGCTCCGTACTGGTTAATAACCTGTGGGATATCATATGAACCACCGTAGTTTATCGAATATTTTGCCATATGTTTCTCAACCACCTTAAATATATATATATATATATATATATATATATATGATAAAGATAATGCATAAAAACTTTAGATAATCTATAAAAACTTCTACAGGAAGGAACTTCAAAATATCCTTTAGGGGAAAGCATAATGAATTTAGCAAAAACACATACTTTCATTTGTTTGGCTGTACAATGTTTGTAACCAATTTCGGCATCATCAAGTTTACCTTTCTGAGCAAATATACTGGCTAATTTGAGGCTTACATCAATAAATTCAGGATCATGATCTTGCTTCTTGTGCAAAGTTATTAACCTAAAATCCAAAGCTAGAGGTGCAGCATGATAACATTTCGGAAAATATCTTACTGTGCTGCTTTATGATTTTAAGTAGTAAAATATTTTAAATTTCTGTTGGGATTCCGAAAACTACGAGCAACTATATGAAATTTGCAAAGCATTAATTTAACACAATCCACGGAAATGAAGGAAAGATAAGTGCTCCAAAAAATAAAGTAGATACTGCGGAAGCGTGCTTTACATCTACAGAAGCAGAAATAAACGAATTAAAAATTAAACGAACCGTTGTAAAAGGTCCCGAAAAGCCTGCTCTGCATCATCCAATTTCCCCATTTCGTAATAAGTATTGGCTAGTTCATCAATAATCCGACTAATAACCAAATCAACATTCTGCTCAATCGCCATTCTCATGGCTTCTTCTAGCACTGCTACAGCTTGATCATAATTTCGTTGCTTCCTATATAACCATGCCTTTAAAATGCTCTCATTATTTAGTTCGTATTTCGAAAATTAACGGTTAAGTATTGTGACAAGAAGTAAGAACCTGCTACTATAACTATTAATTGCACTATATCTGGTTTTTTCCTTCATTCTAGAAAATATAAGCACAGATGCACGGAAAAAGTTCTTCATTTCCGAAACTCCCTACGCTAATTCACATTGTAAATATTTTTATGGAGTTTTCAAAACAACAGGTGTAAGTAATCTCTGAATTCTCTTACTTCTTTGATTTTCTGTTTCAATGGATCCTTATCAAGTTTAAATGGTGATATCCCAGTTAAATCCTTGAAAGTTGTCATTAGCGAGAAACCAAGTAAAGGAGCACCAGCACCTCGAGAAAACCACTGCCATGTTTTCTGATCCGAATATCCCTTCCTGCGACTGGATGTTTGACCATGTTTGAATGGAATTTTTGAGAACATTACCAATGCTGTGGCTGATTGTTGCTTACGAAATATAAATGAAAACCAATTTAATAATCTCCCTTGCATCCTCACTAACCAGATACCTTCAATACCTCTAAAGCTTTTCATGTTTGAGAATACATATTAACGAAATTCAATGCCAAAAAGTCTGAACAACGAAGTCGCAGCTCAAAGCAACAGCAAAAACCCTTTATACGCTCAGTATTAAGGGTTTTTGCTTTTGCCCTCAAATGAAAATTGAAGCAATGCGTCAGGAAGTACCATAATCCCACAGTTACCAACGAACGCAACTCCTCAACCATTCTCTCGACAGTATTTTTCCGAAGAAGCCAGAACTGTGTCGTAATACATTTTTCTAATTTTTAAGAAACCGCAAACATTAAGCCTGCTGCTACCAAGTAATTTGTTGAGCTGTAGATAAGTGATGAAATGATAAAAAGTGATGGAATTTAAAAGCAACTAACGCAAAAGAAAGCGTTTAGGTTCTGTTCTCTTTCCAGTGTAATCTGAGTCAGCAGTTATCATTCAATCAAATAAATTAGGATAAATATTGATAAAAAACTCGTTGGAACATAAAAAACATACATAGCATTTATTTTATTCGAAATATGGTTCTGTTCTCTTTCCAGTGTAATCTGAGAGAGCAGTTATCATTCAATCAAATAAATTAGGATAAATATTGATAAAAAACTCGTTGGAACATAAAAAACATACATAGCATTTATTTTATTCGAAATATGTCCAGTTCAGGAACAAATAAAATAATACAAGCTTCTAGCTATGCTGTTGAATAGACTAATCCATTTTAATAGCAAAAGATGACCCGCAAGAACAGCCTTTTTCAGCAATTGGATTGTCGATAATACGAAATGATGATCGCATTAATTCTTCGGAATAATCAACTGTTGCACCTTTCAAAAATTGCAAAGATCTCTAAAATGTTCTAAATTTTAATGGATGAGAACTTATGCATAAGAATGCAGTAGAAACTTTTGAAATACTCATTCATATATCTTCCGCGTTAATCTATCATGTGTCCGATTAGAATAATTAAGGTAAGCCTTACCTACGATAACGAAAGGAATTACTTTGACCGGATAAATTCAATTCTGCTTGAAAGAAAATTTGGCTTATGTACACCACAAACTTTATTTCGAAAAGTTTCACCGAATGTCTTAATCCTTGAATCTTTGTCCTAACATAATTTTGGATTTTTCGCGGTACCTTTTCCAAGGCAATCATCAATTCAGCGATTTCTTGATAGCAAATTTCAATATTTATGATTATTCTTAACTCCTTTTAGTAAAATCGTGCGTCTTTTACACCTGGTTATACCACAAACATTAAAAACAGACCTCGTCGACGACGATTTTGGCACGACCCTTGCAGAAAACAATATCACTGTCATTGATTTTACTGTCCAAGCTCATTTTATATTCAAAACCAGAGCAACCACCACCATCGACCATTATCCTTAGATGTTCACCGACACCAGCAATTTCTCGTAGCCGATTGACACAATTTTCCGTAATTTTTAAATCAGTGAAAAGACCATCCTTCGCATAACTCTTTTGAATCACAGAGAGTAAACGCCATTTTTTCATTGCAATCATTGATCTGTTCATTATCTATCATCCCTGGAAAATTAAGCAATAAAATTCCGGAAGTCATCTTTTCTCACTGCCAGACATATTCCCCAAACAACACTAAGCTAAAATCTACTTGCTCAGAGACAAGCACCATAGCCTCCTGATGCATAACAAATTTTTTGGTAAAATCAGTTCATAGTCACTTTGATTAAGCAGAAAACACAAAACACAAAAGATAATAATTTAAATAAAAAAAGACAGGCCACAACTGGACACGGCCAAATTTCTACCATAAAAATAAGTGCCATAAACATATTTATTTTGTGAGACCAGCCTCACAAAAATTTCATAATACAAAGTTGAACAAAAGAAAATCTGCACTCATCAAATCTAATGCAATAAGACAACGCTAAGGCATCAAAGGAACTCTTCGTGCTTGATTAAGCATTAAAAGAAATGAAAAGAGAAACTGAATCAGGAATCCAACGTTTTCATCGAGCTATCTGGTACTATAGGACTATTCAGACCAGATGTATGTTGTGAAGATTGAAGGGAAACTTTTAGCGCATTTAACCGCATCGATTCCAGTTCTACGGCCCGTAGTAATCCTAAAATCGCAGATTTATTTTTATGGAACAAATACCACGAATTAACTAATTAATTACACATTACTGAGACATACGACGAGTCAAAATGGTTCCCAAAGAGTCACGAAAGTAAAATAAATGATGAAAATTGTGGAAATGCTTCTTGACGGTGTTTTAAGTTGCAGAAAAAAAGGAACCTGTAAAATGGACATGAAGCCGCTGCAAAGCTCTCTCTTCTCTTTCCAGATTTATAAGTTGCTTACGAATCTGAGCGGCATTTTGCGACATTACTTTCTATAATTCCAAAAAAATTACTTCACTAAAAACTAAGCTTTATTTTAATAGCAAAACATTTCCCGAATAAAACTCAGCAGTTAGCTAAAGCTCAACTTCCATAAGTGACACATATGAAATAAAATAGTATTTGAGGAATTCCAGGACAAAATTATCCTCAATAAGATACAAGTAAAATTTATCTATACCAAGGTACAAATACGTTAGATGAACAAATATTTACCACTGCAAATATACCACATTAGAAATTCAAAAAGAAAAAAGAAGAAACCAAGATAAATATAGGGAGTTTTCAAATAATGTTTGGCTAAAACTCAAACATATCACGATGCAAAAAATAGGAAGGTATATTATTTTTATAGATAACAGTGAATAAAACAAGAACTAAATATCAGAAGGAATAAGTCTCACTGATGATAACTATCCTATAAAGCTGGATGGAAATATGCAAAGCACGGTATCTAAAGATGGAGATTTTGTGCAGTAAAATTATTAATTCAAAATCCAATGAATCGTTCATCAAAATCACTTTAACCATAAAATTTTTTTTTTTT